>QRFJ01000857.1:339495-424541 GCA_006176705.1 Cocos nucifera | reverse complement strand
TTCTATTAAATTTTGTATGAAAAAGTAGACCTACTACATAAGAGACTAACATACAGTTCATAATCTAACCCCAATTAGCATCAACGAGATGTTAGGATGATTTTTATGAAGGACATATTTTGATAACTTCTTAAATAGTACGATAATGCAAATAATGGATACTTTTTTGAAAAATTATGAGAGATGCCAAGGAGCTCATTGTATTCAAATTGTAAAAAGTTCTCGATGCTTGAGTACTTGATAAAACTTCTTCATGGTAAAATCATGTTTGATTGGAGTTAAAAGTCATTTGACTTTATATTAAACTTAATCAAGAAGGCAGTACCGGATGGTGAAAAACTTTCAAAATCATATTTTATGGTAAAAAAGTATATGCGTGAACTTGGACTGAGTTATACACCAATACATGCATGCAAGAATGATTGTGCATTGTTTTATAAAGAGCATCAACACTTAAATTGTTGCCCAAAATATGGTGAGTCAAGGTATGCTAAAGATTCCAAAAAAGATAAGAAGTGGCCTCACAAGATTTTAAGATACTTTTCATTAACACCAAGACTTTAAAGACTTTATCAATCATTGAAGACCGTCAAGGCGATGAGATGGCATCATGAGATGAGAATTACTGAGGATAACATTATTAATCATCTAGTAGACTCTATAGTTTGATCTGAATTTGATAAATAATATCCTTAATTTGCTAATAACCCATGCAATATTTATCTTAGCCTAGCATCTGATGGTTTCAATCTATTCAGGAGCATGAGCAATGCTTATAGTATGTGGCCGATTATGCTAATGTCGTATAATATTACACCATGAAAATATATGAAAGAGCTATTTATATTTTTATCATTAGTTATTTCTAAACCTAGAGCTCCAAGTAATGAGATAGATGTTTATCTGCGACTTTTAATCGATGAATTAAGAGAATTTTAGAAGATTGATATTGTAACATATGATTCAGTTAGTAAAAAATTTTTTTGATTATATACCATAATAATATGGATAATTAATAAATTTTTGGTATATGGCAACCTATCTGGATGGTAAAGAAAATAGTGCAGGATTTATCATGCTACTTTCAAAAAATATTTTAAAAATAGTAATGATGCAGTAGAAAATAATTAATTTAATTAATTATCTACTGATTATATCAGATTATTTAATCCTACATATTAGGATCTAAACATAATATGCATGCATACATCAATAGATCTGAAAATAAAACTATGTAATAAACTATTTACTACATCTACGTATTCAGAATACAATACTTTTTCGCAGATAATCGATCACCATAATTTGAGTTTATTGGATAATGCTCTAATATCACATCACAACCGCACACATGTTCGACCTCTACGGTTAGTCCACACGAAGCTCCTGGTCCCGATCATTCCCACTGGAGTGCTAGCTCCTCGCTGGGGCCTTCAATGGCTGATCACGATCGATCCGATCGATCGTATACTTCTAATTTTTTTAGATATTTTAAAAAATTAGAACATAGATATTGGATGATGATGGAGATGTGTTTTAAATTTGGCAGTGATCCGATGCTCACAGCTCTCGATCTCTCCATCCAAACCCAGATTTCTAAATCTAGGATTTCACTCGGTCCAAAAATCCTGACACACTACAAATCCTATCACGCCATCTCTGTGTGGAGTTTTTTTATGAAATAAATTTTATGGAAAGATAACTTTCAGATCTATAATCTCTATTTAGATCATATCTAAAAATAGGATATCCTTAGAGATAAAAATCATAAGAGAAAAGAGGCATAAAAGAAAAGAAAAGTGCTATAGGATCCTATTCACCTTCACTCCAAGATTTTTTTTATCTAGAACTGATGCCCAAATACTCTAAAATTTTTACCACATAATGCTAACCCCTTCTCATGCATGCATAAAAATTTTCATAATTTATTGACATGAATACCATAGAAAAATTACTTAGAAAATGATAAGAATCAAGTGGTTGAGAGGTTTTAACCACTCACTTGATTTCAAAAATCAAATGAGCCTCTTATCCTTATCCAACGCCCCCTCCCTTACATTTAACACACAGAATGACTCTTCTTCTACATGTATATTTTTATTTCTCAAAAAATATTTGATAAACAAAAGGGAGGGCATGGGAAGCAGAGTGAAAAAGTCAAAAATGGTGGGCGCATGGGAGAATTTGAATTCAAACTTTATTTAATTTGGTCCTAATTGGTTTCAACCAAATCAATTAATTTAGATCCAATTAAATTAAGTTAAATTCAACTAAATTAGACTTAGCTTAATCTAATAAAATTTTAATCTAATTAAAAATTAATTAGATCTACGTTCTGATCAAATCAGGATCAAAACTCCCATAGCGATTAGATCATCTCATAATCTGATCGAATCAAATTTAATTAGACTTGATCGAATTCTCATCGCTCAATCAAATTAAGTTAATCAATAATCAAATTGCTAATTAATTTTCTAAAAAATATTTAAATTTAAATCGAATGAATTACTGGGCAATAGAGTCCTATCAACATGAAACTCTTGAAGAATCCTAAATCAATGAGACTCTTAAATTTAGTATCCTAAATGAATCGAACTTACTATCATAGAGTCCTAGACTAGTAAAACTCTTGATCAGAGAGTTTCAGATAAGTAGAACTCAAAGTCTCAGTCCAATAGGACTCTTGCTCAGTTTAGTGGGACTCTTGATCATAGTGTCCTAGATTATCAGAACTCATGATCAGAGAGTCTCAGACAAGTAGAACTCAAAGTTTTAATTCAGTAGGATTCTTGATCATAGAGTTTCAGTCTAGTGAAACTCTTTGACCATAGAGTCTCAGATCAATGGAACTCTTGATCAAAAAGTCTCAAACAAGTCAGACTCAGAGTCCCAGTTCAGTAGGACTCTTGGTCATAGAGTTCCAATCCAGTGAGATTCTTGACCACAAAGTTTCAAACCAATGAGATTCTTAATTAGCCATCAGATCAAGTAGAAACTTCTAATGTGTGTGATCCTACAGGTACGAACCTAAGTCAGTAGCATAAAAATTAATTTTTATACTAATCGAAGTGACCATCTAGCAATGGTATCTAATATTCGGATAAATTGAACAATCATAATTATAATATTCAGAACCTACGTGAATATTGTTATCGCATAATTCATCCCTATGATCTCTGTATAATAGATAACTCAGGATTAGACTGTCAACCCTAGAAAATACATTCATGTCATATCTTAAAGTAATTAGTCCCGTGACTCCTCACTAAGACTATCCTGACCAAGATTTTGCTAAATTAAAATATAATTGAACACAGCTCCTAAAATTAAGAGTGGTCAATCCCATCTTGATATACACACTGACTCCATAAATACTTGACTGTGCCCAAAAATCTTCCATCACTAAATTAAAAATTTAGATAGTTCGACACCAAAATACAGTGAGTTGCTTGGAAGTCACCATGGTGATCTCAGATCGAAGGGACATTTATATCCATATTCCATGAAAGCTAATCTTGATAGGAGAAAAGCCCCAAAGTTGGTCACGTTCAGTACAGATGTACTCATATATCTTACTTGCATGCCATATCAGTGTCTCAATACTTCTTGATTATGATGACAATCAATCTATATGGCACACAATGATCTATACTTGATAAATATTATTGTCCTAAGTAACAACGGATCATTTGATCGTGAACTATTTACAAACTAAATGATAAATTCTTCTTTGTCAAATCTAGATAGTCCTAAGGACTTCACCACAACACAGGAGTTCATTAGAAGATAATAAAATTTATGATAAAAAATATTAAAATAATTTTTATTAATTTATAATTCATATATAATTATAAATATATGGTCTAACCGTCAATAAACTAATGATTGACTTTGAGATACATTCCCAACAGATGGAGCATAAAAGGATATTTGGCATGCCCAATTTTCAATGGTGATAGCTACTCCATTAGACTGAAGTATGGAAGAAAAATTATCTATATGGATCATCATAGGTTTTTATCATCTAATCATTCTTGGAGAACCCGTCAAAATAGATGCTTCAATAAAAAGTCAGAGATGCGTGGGCCACCTTGTATGATGAGCGGAGATGACATATTGGCATAACTAGAGGCCATTGGCAGTATTAAATTTGGCAAAGTTTCTAGGATCGCAAGTGAAAGAGTAATGAATCAGAGTTGAACTGGATGAAGTGGAGCATATATTTTAAATTATCTTATTGGCAACATCTCTTACATCGTTATAATTTGGATGTCATGCACATTGAGAAAAATATTTATGATAATGTTATCAAAAAATTTCTTAACATTAAGAAAAAATAAAAGATAATCTGAATTCTTGGCTAGACCTAAAAAAAATGAGAATATGGCATGAGTTGTACTTGGTGCCCCATGATGGTGGAAAATTCTTAATGCCACTTACAAGTTATACATTACATGACGATGAGAAAAGAAATTTTTGTGAATGGTTAAAAATCGTAAAGTTTTCTGATGGTTTTGCCTCTAATATTTCAAGCTGTGTGAACTTGAAAGATGACAATATCTCGAGTAGGAAGAGTCACGGCTCTCATGTTATATTGTAGGATTTTATATCTGTTATGATGCATGGCTTTTCTACCATAAAGGTATAGAATGCACTTATTGAATTGGATATTTTCTTTCGAGAATTATATTATCAGAAACTTTAAGTTGATATACTTAAGAAGCTTCAATCAAATATTGTTCTATTGCTGTGTAAGTTGAAAAAAAAATTTCATCATCATTTTTTTGATATTATGGTATACTTGGTAGTTCACCTTCCAAGAAAGGCTTTGTTTGCCGAGCCAGTTTAGTATCAATGGATGTATCCTATTGAATGGTAATAATATTATAAAAAAATTAATTTTTTTACTTAAATTATAATCATAATTAAAAAATAATTATATAATTTTTATATTTTTTATCATTTTGTATGTGTAGAATTTTATATAAGTTGAAATAATACATACGAAATAAGGCACGTCTAGAAGGATCAATTATGGAAGCATATATCTCTATAGAGTATCTTACATTCTATTCGATGTACCTCGATGATGTGAAAATATGATTCAATCATGAAGAGTGCAATGTAGATAGGGAGTGGACCGATATTGAATCTACATTATCTATTTTCAAGATTAATGTTCATCCTATTAGTGAAAAAAAGTACAAACTTATGAACATAGAAGAATACGAGCCGACGTATTTCTATGTACTAAATAATTATGAAGAAATCTATCATTTTATGGAGTAAGTATCTATACATAATCAATTCCTTTTATACTTTTCATGAAGTAAAATAAATAATAAGCATGTATTTATTATAGAGAATATAGAGATGTATTATTGTAATAAAATAATAGAAATATCGAGGGACGACATCGAAAAAAATTTGTAGCTTGGTTTAGGCAACATGTAAGCACAATAATAGTTTTATTCAACTTTTTATTACATATAATGTATACAGAGATGATTTATTTTTACTTATATATATATTGTTGTAAATGATGTTAATGTATCATAATAAAAAAGATGGTGTAATCGATGAATTATATGATTTAGCATGTCATCTCGATTCTAGGATTTCGTGTTATAGCTCATGTATTGTTGGTAGTATGAGATTTCACACAAGAAAGCTTGATATACAGCGGCAGACTCAAAATAGTAGAATTTTGATATTGAAAATCGATGGAGATAATAAGATGGAATATTATGGTATTCTTTTTGATATTATATAGTTAAGATATGGATCAAAATTATTTATTTACCTATTTAAATGCCAATGATGGGATATCAGCAATAATAGAATAGGCATTCATAAAGATGCATACTTCATAAGCATCAACTTTGCGAGAATATGATACCAATTAGATCCTTTCATACTCGCTAGTCAAGCAAAGCAAGTATTATACCTAAAAGAAGATATAAAGGTGAATGGCATATTGTACAAAGGATTACACCAAGAGGTGTTTATGACATAGATGTTTGTTCTAAGATAGAAATAGATGAGAATTTGTTTCAGAAGAAATGGAATACAGCTGATTTGGGATAGTATAGTTTCGACATTGGAAGTACATCTCCTCTGATTAGGAATGATATGGAATTCGATAATATTGATGTTAGTAAATTAAATCTGAACGTGTTAAAGGATTACGATAACAACTTCATAAATAATGATGATAAAGATTATACATTGGTGGATTATAATGATGAAGATGTCAGTAATCCTCCTAATAAAGATACAAATATTGATTGATAATATATAATTTTTAAAAAAGCTCATATGTCTTAAATTTCATATATCATTTAGTATTGATGTAATATTTATCAATATTAACCCATCTTTAATATGTTGTTTGATACAAACATGGCACGAGGATGACCCCGAAGGGGAGGCTCACGAGAAGATGTCGGTGCATTAGCTTCTCAGCAGTGATTAGGAAGCTCACGAGGAGATGTCAGTGCATCAGCTTCTCAGCAGCAATCTTCTGATGATCAGATGATCATATTAGCCACTCCAGGTTGATTTTACATATTATAATTTTTTATATTTAATTTACTTTAATTTTTATTATTTATAAATAATTGATTTTAAGCTTTGTCACTAGGAAGAGGATCTGATGGGGGGACCAATATGGAGATGTTGGTACCTCTTCATCTCAACAACATACTATTGAGGTAGGTATATCATCTCCTGCCATAGGTTGATTTTACATATTATAGTTTTTTGTATTATATTTGCTTCAAATTTTTATCACGTATAAATAACTAATTTTAAACTTTTTATTTTACTGCAACTGCTAATATTATGATTAGACGGACACGTGGAGCCACCAGAAATGAGAAGCTGAAGGAGTGGAGGAGAGCACATCCCGAAAAGAGAATGAGCATTGTCACCCCACCGGAATATATCATACCATTAGAGCGCCACATCAAGGATCCGTATGTATGCAAGGTTGGTATCATTATCTATTCGTATGCTCTCCTAACTCTATCTGATTGGCATAGAGTTATGAGACCACAGCAACAGGTCCTCCTCGACCATTTGCAGGTAACTAAATATAATTTTTGATAATTATTTAACTTTTATTTTTTTTATAAATCTAATCTATTGTACATTATTTTTGCAGCATGATTTTGATATTCAGAAGATTGATATCTCGCATGTGCGGGAGGCTATCCTTCGGTATATGAAAAGATTACTTAGAGGATTTAGATATAAGCTCCATAGCCACTGGAAGAAGGTCTTCCATGCATGTGGGGCGGCGGTGGCACGTGAGACACCGCACAGGAGTGTATCATGCCCCAACTAGGATCTCCTCTCCACCAGATACGAGAATCCTGCATATCAGGTGTAACTATTATATATAATAAAAATATTGATTATTGAATTGATATGGTATTGTAATATGTTCACTAATATCTTGATTATATTTACTTATTAGGCCTATTGCGATAAGGTCTCACAAAGCAGATCAAGACTCATGGTGATGTATTGCGGTGGATCAAAGTCATTTGCACAGTATCAGTATGAGCTAGTAAGTACAAATACATAAATCTTTAATGATTTGTTAGAATATATTTATGTCAATATACTTACATTTATAAATTTTAGAGGAACATCGAGATAGAATAGTTATCCGAGTGGATTGACGTCTACCAAAGGATCCATCGCCAGGCGATAGGCGAGTGGCTTTCCAGGACTAGGAAGAGATATGTGAGTATTAATTGATTAAGTTCTATTTCAATTTTATTATAAATTTTAGATTTTTGATTATATTTATTTTTTCTTTAATTAGGACCACATGATGGAGATATGATCCCAGCCCCCAGCTGAGGGCTCTACCCCATCCACAGATGACGATATCTATTGTGATGCTCATCTGTATGAGATGGAGAGAAGACATGCTAAGATCAAGAGAAGACATCAGAAGAAGATAGCGGATCTACGACGGTCTAATGCCAAGCTTTCATCCCAACTTGCAGTATTTGGGATGAAGCTCGATGAGTTATGTCATCGTATGCCTCCCCCACCGAGCCCTAATGTTCCTGCTGATGCTTATGATTAAGTCTCCACCGATGATGATAATGAAGTCCTCTATGATCGATATTATTTTATATTATTTTTAATTAATATATTTTTAGTATTTATATTAGATAATTAGTTTGCTAACTTAATTTTTAATTTAATGCAAATCTATGATATGTTATGAATATATGGAGTTTTATTTTGTTTCGATGTATTTTTTTTTAAAATATGATTTATGATGGATATATTTTATACATTGATTGTATTGTCCAGAGATAGCAACCCAAGAGGGAAGGATGAATTGAGTTTTTTTAAAATTTTAGTCAAATTAAACTCTAAGTAAATATGTGCTTTAACTTCAGCAAAACTTGAGTGGATGTGAGATGATTACAATATGCAACAGTGGAAACCAGTTATAATTTAAGATGTGCAAGAATTAAAGCAATGCAAAATAAAAATTAAAAGCTAAGTAAAGCAAATAAGAAAGGCCAACCCAAATATACAGAATTTTTATAGTGATTCGGTGCAACCTACACCTACATCCACTTTCCAAGCTTTTCTTGAAAATTTTACTATAATTTCTAGATTACAGTGTGTTTGTTTTGATCCGAGATCACAAACAAATTCAATTGATTTTATCGGAATAGCCAACCACAATCCTACACCAATAGTTTTTCTAGGATCACTATCAATCCGATTGGTTTTAACCTAGGAGCACCAACCATAACCTTTATACTGTTCAATTATCGGCTTGGACCAGTCTATACCCCAAGTTTCTTTTTCTAAAGAAACTTATAAAGAAATAAAGATATAAATATAAAAATTTAGCATAAAAATAAAAATAAAAATAAAAATAAACTCTTTTGAAGCTCAAAGAAGTGGCTGAATATATGCTCTTTTGAAGCTTCACTTCTCTTCAAATGATGTTGAGAGGTTGCTTGAGATGTTTTGGAAGATAACTCTTGAATATACTCTAAAATCAAAGCTTAGTTTCTCTCTTTTTTCTCTCTTTTTAATATGCAATAAAAACCTCTTAAATTCAAAATGATTTTACTTTAAAATTTTTTGATCTTTCTTTCCAAATATTTCTCTAGCCTTTTATATTCTTGGTAATGGCTGGAGGATCAGTTCTAGCTGTTGGAAGCCTTGAACTAGCCGTTGGAGTAGAGAAATGGTCGTTTGAAAAGTTGTAAAAAACTAGCTGTTATGCCTATCCCAACATTAGGATCGTCACTTTCTGCAGGGATTGATACTTTTTTATCTGGGGTCGACATCTTATGATCTGGAATCGATATTTTTTTCTCAGATGTTGATACTTTTTTCTCAGATGTCAGCACTCAAAAATTTAGCTTTCTATTCAATTTCTATGCAATAGAGATCGACCCAGGGATCGATCCTTTTACTAGGGGTCGACCCATGGGTCGATCCTTTTATGAGGTCATACAAAAATAACATGCCGAAGCATGCCAAGCTATCCATTTCAAAAGGGGATGACCTAGGAGTCGATCCTAGGGTTGATCCTTTTGCTAAAACTTGATTTTCTTTCAAATTTGATATCCAAAAATATGAAATTACCTTCAAAAGATCAAAATTTTTTTCTAGTTGCTCTTGAGGCTTTCGAAGCATATTTTTTTCTAACTTGATGAAATTATGATTTTGCCTTTCTTCAAGAATTTTTATCAATTCAACTTTTTTGAAGTTCTTGACTTGATAATTTTTGTGTGAATATTTTCTTGGATTAATTTTTTCAATTTGAATACCTGAAAAGATTTACATTTATTTTTAACACAAGATTAAATACTTAAACATTCAAAGTTTGACGATCATCAAAACCAATCATAGGGTCAATAGATTGTATGTACGATATTTTGTATATATACATGATTTTATATGGACGTTATATGAATATTTTAAAGTGAATGAATTTAATTTTGGCATGTATTTATTTATTATATGGATATTATATTATGTTCATTTATCTATGGATTTTAAAAAATTGGCATAAATAAAATTATTTAAAATTATTTTTTTAAGTAAAAATATTAGCGATATAAAGATGCGTAGGTAAAGAGTTATAGCAATGCAAAATTAGAGTCGGTAAATCCTAATAACCATCGTCAAATAGCATGCCACCATATCATTATTAGCCATGCTTTATAATTAGCAACGCAAGTTAACATCGCAAAATATTTACCAATGCAACATAAACATAGGTAAATCTAAAGTAACCGTCACCAAAGAGCATGCCACCTTTGGCCACGCTTAGCTATTACCAACGTATTTTTTGTGTCACAAAATATTTATTGATGTAATATAAGCATAGGTAAATATTGTTTTATCGACGTTACACTTGCATCGCAAAAAACTTTTTTCTGACGTTTACTTAGCGTAGGTAAAAATTTATTTTCCGATGTAACTTTTGCGTAGGTAAAAATTTTTTAGCGATGTTTCCCTTGCATGGGTAAAAGTTAATATTGCCGATGATTGTTTTGCATCGTTAGATAAAATTTTGCCAACGTAATCTATGTGTAGCTAAAAATAATTTTTGACATTAATTTTCATGTCGGTAAAACCTTTTCTTTTTTATGGATAACTGTAAATGTCGGTAAAACCTTTTCTTTTTTATGGATAACTGTAAATGTCGGTAAATAAAATTAATGACTATACTTTTATCGATGGATTTTTTTTAATGTATTTTACATTAGTAGATATAATTAGCGATATTTTTTTAGAATTTAGCTATGCTTTTGAAATGTAGCTAATTAGCCTTTTTTTTCTTGCAGTGTTCTTCTTCTCTTCAGGCATGGAGAGCTTTTGTTCTTTGTTCCTTAGCATGAGAATGTCTCAAGGAAGATCTAGAGAAGAGTTTTTTCAGATCTTGTTCCACCCTTTGATCTTTTTCAGAAGGTGTGATGTCCAGATTATCATCTCTCTTTCCTACGATGCCTGCGGTGTACGCAAAGTAGAGGGCCTATACTTTTAGGCCTAGCAAGACATCTGATTCAAGAAACCCCAATATTCGCTGCACATCATAGATATTTTGATATTTAAAATTTTATTTTAAACATGAATCTATTCACCCGATCCCTAAAAATTTGATTCTAAATCAAATCTTTTCCTTCGATAAATCTGATGTGGGCTTAAAATAGTCTAATGATTATAATACCCAAGCCCTAACCTCTCTTTTCCTAACCCTCCTAATCTTAACTTCATCCCTTTCCCCAACCCTCTTCCCTATAGTGGCCATACAACCCCTGTTGGTGACCCCTTCGACCACCATCGGTGAAGGAAAAGAGAGGAAACATGGAGTTTGTCAAGTGCATGCTCCACCTCTGGTTTTTGGCTTACTTCCTGCAAAGAGTTTAGCTACAACACCTTTCCTCTCAAGGCATTTGAAGCCCATGGACTCAAAGCACTCAAGCACATGCTTGCAGGGACCTTGGTACATAACATGGCCATATGAAAGAAGCATTATGTCTTCAAAGAGGTCGTAGGTCTCTGGTGTTGGTTGAAGCAGAGAAATGATGGTTATTCCATGGCAAGAATGTGAGTGGATTGCCCAATCAAGTTCATGATCTGAAAAGTTGTGGAACTATCCAGACCTATGGATATCTCACCCATGAATGGAGCTCTCACTGGTTCGATGATCATCTCTCCTATATCACAAGTTGAAGACCCAGAGTGCCAGATAAAATCAGCTTCCTAAAAGATCGAATGATCTTGGAGGTTGGGTTTGGTAGTTCATCTACTTGTCATGACACGCTTTTTTTGTCCTCCTCAAATGCCTCTTAGCATTTCATCTCCTACCATGGTATCAACACATACTTCTAAGGTTGGGTGAGTACCTTCATAACTGACATATTTGTTTCTCTTTTCTTGCAAGGATGTCTTCCCACCAAAAGTAGAAAATGTACTCGATGACTCCATGTTTCCTATCCTTTCCTTCACCGGTGGTGATCAGAGGGTTGTTGACAGGAGTTGTACGGCTATCATAGGAAGGAGGGTTGGGGAAAGAGATAGATCTAGGACTTGGATATTTTAGTTATTAGACTATTTTAAGCCCATATCAGATTTTATTCCATTTTAAAATAATCCAATAAAGCCATGTCATCCATCTAACTTCAAATAATATAGCACCTGGCACTGACGGCGAGCTTTCCCCCAAATTAGAAGGTCGGTAGGGAATATTGTAATAATTTGCAAAGTGTAGGGTTGATATTGCTGAAATTGAAGATGTAGGGGGCATTTGCAAATCAGGATAAAATACTGGATGTTATTTACATTTTACCCAGTAAGTAAAATATATAAGTTGAAAAGAGCTCTATATGGACTAAAGCAAGTTTCTCGATCTTGGAATGCTAAAATTGATGACTATTTTAGAGTGGATTTTCGAAATGCCCTTATGAGCATGCTTTGTATATGAAAGCTAACAATAATAGAGAAGTTCTACTTGTTTGTTTATGTGTGGATGATTTGATTTTCATAGGGAATAGTCCCTCAATCATCAAAGAAATTAAAGCTTCCATGGTCAAAGAGTTTGAGATGACTGGTATCAGGCTGGTGGCTCACTTCTTAGGATTAAAAGTGAACAAAAGAAAGAAGACATTTTTGTTTCCCAAGCTCAAGATGATTAGGAGATTTTGGAGAAGTTCACTTTGAAAAATTGCCATCTTGTTGATACTCTGACAAAAGTTGGAATGAAGCTATCAAAAAGTGGAGAAGGAAAAGATACTAATCCAACATATTTTAAGAGCCTAGTTGGAAGTCTTCGCTATCTCATATGCATAAGATCGGATATTCTACTTGTTAGTCGCTATATAGAGGAACCAAAGATGTCTCATTTAAAGACTGCAAAGTGTATTCTATGCTACATCAAAGGTACTCTTAATCATAGATTATTTTATTCATCTAACAATCTTTGGAGTTGGTTGGCTATTCATATAGTGATTGGCTGAAAATATTAATGATTAAAAAAACATCATGTCATTTGTTTTCTTCCTTGGAGATGCCGCATTCACATGATCCTTGAAAAAGCAATCAATCATCACTCTCTCCACTTGTGAAGCCGAATATGTTGCTACTACATCTTGTGTTTACCATGCTATATGGCTAAGGAACCTATTGATGGAGATTCAAGTACCACATAAAAAGGCTATAAAGATATACATTAATGACAAATCCATGATCAAGTTGGCAAAGAATCCTTTTTATCATGATCAAAGCAAACATATTGATACAAGATACCATTTTATTCGGGATTGTGTCAAAAAGAAAATAGTATAATTGTGCACACAAAATTCAAGGATCAAATAGCAGACATCTTCACTAAACCATGAATGAAAATTATCTCTTTAGAAGAAAATTATTGGGATTATCTCTTTGGAAGAATCAAGTTTAAGGGGGGATGTTGAAAATTAAACTTGATTAATGACATGCTGCATGGAAATTATTAGTCATATGTTTTTATATTTTCCCAATGCATGGGAATATGAAATGTTAGATAATGTGAATAGCCATTGTAATAATATTTGATAGATGAAAGATTACTATAGGGTGTATAAAGGGTTGTCATGAAGTCTATATAAAGGATTGTACTCATACTCATTTGACTTAAGAGAAGCTAAAGAAATTAATATAAAGTTCTTTTCCACTTCTTCTCCTACTTCAATTCCTATCCTACCACACTTCTAAATAACCAATAGGATGATCACCAAGGCAAGGATATGGTTTGTTTTTAGTGATGATGCCTTTTCTTGAATGACCAAGAGAACTTTCCTCCAACACCAAGACTAGATGAATCACTAGCTAATGGAAGAATCTATGACTGTGGTCATTGATAGTGGTTCGATGACCGACAAAAATCCACTTCCTAAGAGTAGGGTAAGATGGTTTAAGGAAACCTGTGTTAGGGCATGGGCAATGGTTAGAGTAAGAAGATGCTGGGCTTGGTTCATAGTTGGGATAAGATGGGCAAAAAAGCTTACATAGACAAGGATGAGAATAACTGATTCCAAGAAGAATCTGAGAGGAATGAGAGAATGGGTAGGTTGTTTAGTTTGATTTGTAGTTGGGATGGTAGGAAATCCTGAAAGGACTGTATTGTCCCAACGGTATAGTTTGGGACAAGAGGGAGGTATCACATGGGGTCTAAGGGATGGTCCTTTGGTAGTGGGTTGGAAGGAAGATTGGTGAAGGTCTCTGTGTGGAAGAAAACCTGGATGATGACCTATCTTCTTCCATGGCTTCGGGTGCTTCATCACCATCCCTATGGCTCCGCCGAATGCTTTCTTTGTCCTAAGGCTAAAAGAAAACTATTCAAAAGACACCTCATGGGGGGAGAGAGAGCCTTGATCCCATATATATAAGATTCTTCCTTGACTCATAATCGATATTGGACTAAAGAGGTCGTCCTTCCATAACAGTAGCCCCCCCAATCAAGAAGGACTTTGTATGCATGGGTAAGAGGTGTGCCGCATGGTGGGTACTAATGTTATGGTCGACCAAGAGCTTGGATGGCTGGGATGAGTCGAATCGCTCGATCTTTGTACTCACATGCACAAGATATTGTCCACTTTGATCTTTAACATGAATATGCTATCTTGGGCCTTATAGTTTTATGCTTCAAAAGGCACCTCCAAAGTCTTTCTTGACTCACAACCAATGTGGGACTAAAGGGGCTATTCTCTCACAACAAAAACCTTTCATTTCCTAGCCTCCTCCATGATGATTGGCCCTTGCTCATTCCACGAGACAATCATTTGGTAAGGATGTTTTAGATTACCATGTACCCCTTTACATCGATCTCAAAGCTTAGGTTTTAGATAAGTTAGAAAGGGATTTGTTTGAAAATATTTCATCTGATTTTAGCACTTGAATCCTATTTTATTTGGGTGTTTTTAGTTGGAATTTAGCATTTGGTGATGATTTATTCATGCCTAAAGACTTAAAGATAAAACTTTTTTCAAACTTTCAAGAACTTCAATCATTAGACACCAATAAGGACTAAAGAATGGGTCAGGGGTGTATCTTTTGCATGAACGCACCATTGGATCATCAGCTGCTCACTTTGATATCTATGCAGATAGATGAATCATTAAGTTCGGACCTCATTTTTGCAGTGGAGCTTCTAGCTAATGGCTCTCTAGATAGGATACTTTGGACTACATTAAGAACCTTCAAGCCAATTATCCTTTGGATCTGCCTAGGATTTGGTTAGGACTCATCATCCATCTGTTTCATGGTCGAACTTGATTTGGCACAAGGATTGAATTCCAAGACATACTTTCATTGCTTAGAAGGCTTCTATAGGTAAGTTGCACACTTAGACTGAACTTTAGCATTGAGAATTCCAACTTGCATCTTACCACTCCCTAGGTAAGGCGTAGATTGAAGATATTATGCATATTTTTTGTAGATATCACTACTCCAGGCTTTGAGATCTATATGCTTGGTGGTACAATGATGGTTTGGTGCCGAGAAAGGTAATCCCTATTTGGTGTGAAGGATACAACCCAATCCCTATATCAATATCTGATATGTAGCTTTACATCTCCTTGTCATAGTTACGAGTAATAGATGCTACCTCTATCGACCATAGAAATTCCATGTCAATAGATCAAACAAGATTCCAAACATTTTATTCATCTTATTCAAAGATAATCTTTTGTTTGGGGATAGAAGAGGCATGTTTTGCATCTTCCTTGGGTGAAAAATTATAGATATAAGTTCTACGATCTTGAATTATTTCATTATCTCAAAATATAAAATTGAGTTGTGCAATAGTTTGGAAGTCTTTGGTGAATATAGAATAAACTAGTATACTAATGAAATGTGATAAGAATATGTATGTTAACATCTCTCCCTGCATATGTTTGATGTCAATTGATGCTATGTCACGTCCAAGTGCTAAAATATTCACCTACTTAGTATATCTTAATATTAATCATTGAATATATGGAGATAGGAACAATTCATCATCTTTTTTCTAGCTTGTGTAAGCTTCTTGAATATTTCTTAAGAATCAGAATCCATCTTTACTTTATGTAGGCTCTTATAGCATAACTAAACACATTATCATGATTTTTTTTGTGAGATATTATAAATTTATGTACTCCCTTTATTATGTTATTAAATATGTATGTCATATTTTTTTTTTAACTTTTTGATAGATTGCTTTTATATCATAGCTTTTGCAGTTTGTATGGAAAAGAAGAAAAATAATTTGGGACAAGAAAAATGGACCAAAGCAGTTTGGGAATTTGAGAGAAGAAAAAGAAAGTTTTATGAATCACACAAGGAAGATGTGCATCATACAAGAAAGAGTAGCAAAATAAGAATGATGGTAGAAGAGAATAATTTGGAGGGGATGAAAGAGAAAAAGGTGGGAAAAGAACCAGGGAGAGGATTGGCGCAAACTCATATCAATTAGGTGCTATGCGAATTACATAAAGTTCAAGAATGGATGTAACTATATAAATTTTAGCAAGAGGCCCTACTTTTCATTTATTTTGATCGAACAAAGTTACAGACATCTCATACATATATAGATACTTAACCCTAAAATAGAGATGTTCAAAGGTCCAATACTATTACTTGATCAAATCCATGTCAAGTAATTTATTTATATCTTTGGTTGGGCTTGGACATCTTTACTGAGCTATGGAGGCGAAGCCCAATCTTACCTCTATGCCACAACTAAACAAGTATCACAGATTGCGTTATGCCATTATGTTCTGTCCCTCTAGTCATTACTTGAATCGATGATGACACAAGCATCAACGTGGGATTCAACTAGGTATGATAGATTTGTATCTAAGTTGCTCAAAATCTAAACTAATGTTTGAAGTATCACCACTAGATCGCGCATCGAATCAACCTCCTCCTATCTGATCAAGTTCTGATGTAAAGTTTGCTCTTCAACCTTACTATTTGAATTGATTAAAGTTTTTTTTTTTTTTTTTTTTGGTTAAACCCATGGTCAACAGATCATGTTTAGCATGGGTCATTGATTACTGGGCCCAAACTTAATTATTTGCACCTACTACTGATGTGATGTAAGAGAAGGAGAGTCAGAAGGAGATGGCATAAGGGACAATATATATTGAAGAACATTTGCAATGGATTTTTGAAAAAGTTTTCATTAATGAACTGTGCAATAGAATGGAACAATAATTATGTGAAACGAGGCACATATATATTAACTATGATGCGAAGATAAATATGGTATATAAATTGATCACTTTGTATAGAAAGAGAGAAGTTTAACGACATTGTGAGCCCATCTCTTTAAACGAAACAAAATTTACTTTTGAGGATTATTTCAGTCTTTTTATGCTGTTCCAGTATTTAATCTGCTTAAATCTTTGCACTAAAATTCCCACCTAATTGTAAAAGGTATATTGGGAAGCTAGACTAACAGAATGATCATTTTAAGCATAAATCTATGCACATATATATATATATGATATATATGTATCTGATATAAAGTATGAGCATGGATATCTGACAAAAAAGTATGAACATAACTTGACGTGTTGGTTTTGAAATGCTGGTGGATAGGGCTAGAAAGAGGCCATGTAAGGTCTAAAATCTAGGGGGTGGCAAAAGATGATATGACATGAGCTAAGTACTCTTTGTGGCTGGGGCCTGGGATGGGTGTCCTTTGGTTTGGATAATTATTGTCTCATGTGGTCAAGACTCATGAGGTATGGTTCTTAGAGACTGCATTCTGACCTCTTCCGCGAGGGTTAATTTCTTAAATATTTAGTCCTCATGAGAATCATTAAATTAGAGTTAGGAATATTTTGTATTTGTTACATCAAAGAGATTTTTTTTTTTCCTGGTCATCTAAAATTATTTTTGTTAAATGTATTTTGATATGTAATTAGCTGGATAATGTTGATATTTTTTTTTGAAATTAAACTTATGGAAATCAATTATCAGGTGCCAATGGGTTAGATATTTGAGCTAAATCGGGATGGGGCAAGTTAGAACATGAATTTGCAAATTAAAGACTATCAATCAGCTAGATCTGGTTAGGTCTTGATATTAAATTCGATACACCCACACATAAATATTGATATTGATGTTGTTGGCTTATTCTCTAATAATTTAAACTTTTTTGGCATCAACTGTTTAATTAACTATGATACCAGATTTAATTAATTTTGTTAGTATTGTTTCTACAACTGCTCGAAGCCACAGCCGTAAATCCGATCTCTTACGTCAACCTGAATGTTAATCCAGCAAATTGAATAAGATCTAAGAAAGATAAGAGAAGCTAGAATTTTGGTGTTGGAACCAGAGAGAAGAAAGTTTGGGAGAAAAGCTCAATTATATTCCCTGTCTTTATGTAAAAGTTACAATGTCCTGATTTATATACTCTAGAGTTCCCACATGAACCTTAATAAACCCCAGCTCAAAAACTTTCTTAGGCTAATCCAATATATGAAAGCACTCATCGAGCCCAAGTCTCACATGCTCTTATTCCTTGGATCTAATCCCAACCCATACATGAATTAGCCTCCTTAAGACCTCTCAAACCAGGCCTTAAGACCCCTAGGATCAACCCAAACCCTAGCCCAAAATAGATCCTCGCGTAACTCTGCTCGTGCACTGAGTCGGCTCAGTTTCAACATTAAGCCGGCCAAGTTCCACTGGTCGGCTCAGTCTGAAACTGAGCCGACCCAGTTCTGTACCGTGCTTGCAGTCCCGAAACTCAATCTTTCTATTTTGCCTGTGCTCTGAGACTTAGTCGACCCAGTTTTGAACTGAGTCGGCTAACCTATAGAAAATGTTCTTTCTGCAGTTTTAATTTTTTGGCTTTAATTTCTTACTCCATCTTAAATCCCAAATCTCCGAAGCACCAACCAAGCTCCTTGAGGCCCTCAATATCCGAATCTCAAGCCCGTGGAAAGTTACATGCCGCCTCCACCCTAGGACAACTCCTGTCCTAGCCCTAGGACCACACCTATCCTAGCCTCTCCAAAGCCCTCACCCTGGCTCCGCCCATGGTCTCTCAAGATTTGGGAGCACCACACCTTCTACAATCTCCATCTTGGTACATCCAAGTCTTGGCACACCTGGCAACATCCTCCTGCACGATCCTACTGTCCCTACATATTTTGAGAGCCTCTCGTGCTCACCTTGCCATTCTTCTTTAACTGCGGAGCTTCCTTTGAGGCCTTTGGGATGACCGCCTCCACTGTTGAAGTCCTTGGCTTATTTTTCTACACCATCTTTAGAGTTGTAGATATCCTTCTGCTTGACAGCTGCATCATTTATCCTGAACTTTCCTAGAGATCATGCAACATTTCTTTACCGACACTCGCTGCATATCCTGATGCTCCACCTGACACTGTCCCCTCAGAGCCATGCCTATCTTCCTGCACAATCCTCTCCACCTAGATCTATACAACCCCGGCACTGGTGCTAAGATAGAGGTCCTCCCTCTGAACCCATGTCACAGCTTCCTCCACCATGAAGCCATCTCTGCCCGGTGCTCCACCTGGAGCTGAAGTCCCCTTGATGCCGTAGAAGCCGACTCTGTCTCCGAGTTCTCCGAGGCCAACCACCCAATGCTGCACTGCTGGGCCTGCCGCTGTACCTCGAATACCATCACTGATCCTTCGGATCCTCTGCACTCTGCAGACCTATCCGAAACTATCTCAGATACACTGCATCCTGCGGGCTCCTCTGAGACCACCAAGAGCTCATCCGAATCTTCACTTTCAGTAACTATACTGATGGAATCCAAGCTTTCTTCTTTCTTGCACTTCTTCCAAAGTGGACACTTCCGCTTAAAGTATCCCACTTCTCTGCACTTGAAGCATCTCTTGGATCCCTTGCTGTCCCTCTGTTCGCTCTTCTTCTTTTCTTTTTTGTGCTTCTTTGAAACCACAAAACTCTCCTGAAATACCTTCCTCTTCGTCATCCATTTTCGTTGCTCATTGGATCTGAGCACTGATATGATCTTCTCGTACACTAGTGTCTTCTTACCATATAATAAAATTATCACCAATGGATCGAAGCTTTCGGATAGTGAACACAGCAACAATAGACTCTTATCCTCTTCTTCTAAATCCATCCCTATATTAAGTAAGTCCATGCTCATCCGATCGAACCATTTAATATATCCCGCAACATCCTCGTCCTCCTGCATCCGAAGGCTATACAGTTGCTTCTTCAGCATCAACTTGTTGCACATGTTCTTCCCCATGTACAACTACTACAACCTCAACCATAATCCCTTAGGTGTTCTCTCCTCCAACATACTATACAAAATCTTATCCGTCAAACAAGTCCTAATCGTGGCACATGCCCTTTTCTCTAAGGACACCCACTCCTTGTCTGTGATCTCCTCCAGTCTATCTTCCAAGGCCAAATTCAACCTCATCTGAATCAGCAGATCCTTCATCCTTACCATCCACATCATGAAATTTTTTTTTCCATCAAACTTCTCTAATTCTACCTTCAACCCACTATTTTTTATGATCAATCCGAATCAAATAATAGCAAACAGATAAATCTAAGAAATATCTTAATTAGAGATGATGGACAGCAGTCTTATGATCTCTTTCTTCCTTATGAAGCCTAGAGAAAGTCTTTAGATCTGAACGTCGCTGCTGATCTCTGCTGAAAATTGATCTTCTTCCTTCTTCATGCTTAACCTTACTCTAATACCAATTATTGTTCCTACGGCTGCTTGGAGCCACAGCCGTAGATTCGATCTCTTGCGTGAACCTGGGTGTTAATCCAGCAAACTGAAGAAAATCTAAGAAAGATGAGAGAAGCTAGAATTTTGGTGTTGAAACCAGAAAGAAGAGAGAAGAAAGTTAGGAAAAAAAGCTCAATTGTATTCCCTATCTTTATGTAAAAGTTACAATGACTTGATTTATATATCCTAGAATTTCCACATGAATCCTAATAAACCCCAGCTCAAAAACTTCCTTAGGCTAACCCAATACATGAAAGTACTCAGTGAGTCCAAGTCTCACATGCTTTCATCCCTTGGATCCAATCTCAATCCACACACGAATTAGCCCCCTTAAGACCTCTCAAATCAGACCGTAAGACTCCTAAGATCAACCCAGATCCTAGCCCAAAATAGATCCTTGTGTAACTCTGCCCATGCACTAAGTCGACTCAGTCTCAACACTGAGTCGGCTAAGTTTCACTAGATCAGCTCAGTCTGAAATTGAGCCGATCCAGTTCTGTACCATGCTTGCAGTCTCGAAACTCGATCTTTCTATTTTGTCTGTGCTCTGAGACTTAGCCAATCCAGTTTTGGACTGAGCTGACTAACCTGCAAAAAATATCCTTTCTACAGTCTTAATTCTCCGACTTTGATTTCTTGCTCCATCTTGAATCCCAGATCTCAAAAGCACCAATCAAGCCCCTTAAGGCCCTCAATATCCGAACCTCAAGCCCATAAAGAGTTACATGCTGCCTCCACTCTAGGACAACTTCTGCCCTAGCCCTAAGACCATATCTGTCTCATTCTGGCTCCGCCCGTGGCCTCCCAAGGCTTGGGAGCATCACACGATCTATAGTTAAAAATTGAGAATTCAAAAATATTTTTAAATAAATTATTTATTTAATCAATCTAATTGTTATTTTGTCTCCCTCTCAATCTTAATATACTGTTGTTGATAACCAATATGAAGAAAAATAAATTGCTAGTTTATCCCCTAAAACTCGAAATGGATTGCAGACATCAGTATTGTAAATATCTTTATTGTTGTCTCCATGGTTATCATTAACACCTATAAACTTAGACTGAACCTTAACCATTCTTTAGATGGCATACAAACATATAAACCTAGGGGTTGGATATGGTTGGTAGACCCATATAACTTTGAGGGTCTAGACCAAGACTATTTACCTAGCTAGAAACCTAGCTAGCCTGATTTTATATAATATTAAGATGCATGTTTTGATTTTTCTTTAGATAACCTAGACCTAGGTCCAATTTGGTATTGCTATAGGTAATAGAGTTTTTTTGCCAGTAAAGCTCTAGTAGTAGAACTTTCGCTGATAGAGCTTTTAATGAAAAGTTATTTACTATTTTATAACTATATTTATAAGATATTTTGGAATTGTAACATCTATTTAGAAACCAAATTGAGAAAGTACTTGTAGTATTAAAATAATAATAAAAAATATTATATAGTGCTTTCAATTATTTTATTTTTTGTACTATTAAAATTATTATAACATCCTTTTAATTATAAATTTTTATTTTGATATTTAATCTAATTAATATAATAAATAATAAAATTATAATTTTTTAACAAAATATAATAATATTATCTCATATTATTATAACATGAAACTATTATTATAATATACTAAATAATATTGTTATTTTAGTATATTATACTATTATGATAGTGTAATAATATTATGTTATTATAATATGATTGTTATAATAGAACAATAATAATGAAAATTATATTATATTATACCATCAAAAATATTATTATATAATATTATTAACTTATAAATTATATTTAAATTAATTTTTAAAAAAATTACCATTGCTAGGACTTGAATCCAAGTCTTTGAGGAAAATTTAACTTTTGGATAAACCGCAATTTGCCCAAAAGCTATAAATTGAAGCTTTTTCTTAGGCAATCTTTTTCAACTTTTTAAAAAGCTAGAAGGCTATTTCACAAGTTTAACCAAATATCTCAAAATACCTAAAAGAGCTTCTAGCCCTCCAAAGTGTGCTTTTGAACTCTCCAAAATCAATGGCCAATGGGACACTAATAGTTTGCTTGGTATAGGATATATATTTGATTGTATCTTTTTCCTTTTTTATGAAACTAACTAATTTTATAGGCTATTTAGTCAGTGATTAGTTTTGAGGGTATGGAGTTGCAATTGTCAAATATTACTATTTGCTTATGCATGAAATCCATCCAATCCAAACTTGATTTAACCCAAATTTAGACCCATATCACTACTCAAAGCAAGGCAAACCTCTAGTTTTCAAATAAATAATGATTGTATTGTTATTATGATTGAAGTCCGTTTGCCTATCTATTTTAGTTATCTAACCAATTATTGTCAGGTTCTTCTGACTGACCTGTTACCTAGCCATCTCAATCTTTATACTAAACCATCTAGGAGGATTGACCTAGGATTTGTCCAATGTCTCCTTGTTCCATTATGAACAATAGTTTCATGATCTTAGATATGCTCAATGAACTTCCATTAGTTAAATTGTACTCTTTAATTGAATCAGTGTAATTATGAGAAAGTGTCCATTTAATTTGTCTTACTAGTACTTTTAATAGATCTTAGGTCTACCTTAGGAAGGACTTTGAGTGGATGATATTTTCCTTTGTTCATGTTGGAGGACTAGCTTCTATCAATTTTTGGTATAATCAATTATATTCATGTAAAAATTATTTATTTGGTTAGGTATGTGTCTTTTTTATTGTTTAGTCATCAGATGGCATACAAAATCTCAGACTTAATGCTCCCTTGACTACATCACCCTTCCTGGATTATTTTTCTCCATAATCTATTTAAGATATGGTTTGCCTTTAAGACACTACTGCATACACTACAAGCTCAAAGAGAGGAGACAACTATTTGAGATTTTATTTGTGAAATAAGGAACCCACTAATCTTGATTGTAAGAAAAAATCTAAAGCATCACCTGTTATCTTTATGGGGCCATTTTTCAACTTGCTAATATTTCCACTTTACTTTGTGTTTATTGGAGTTGTTGGAATGTTTGAAAGTTGCTATGATGTGAAATACTCAACCAGACAAAAGGTTAACTATTAGAAAAATGATTTTTTTAATTTCCATCCTGAGCCATCTATTTTACAAGGCAATAGTGATCAGTCATACTATATGATTATTTGTTCCATCTTTTGCATGAAAAATTGAGTGATCTCCAAGTAATCCAGCTGTCATTTATTAAAATTTAGGATTTTGTATAGATCTTTATAATTAAAATGTGTGTGTTTTGATGGTCTCTTTAATGCATCAAATAGATGCAAAAATGAACAATTAATTACATTGATGTGAGACTAGTTTTTCTATGTTCTAATGATTAAAATTAATTGATTTTCAATCACATATATTTTAATATGTGCAAATCATTACCAATATGATAGATTCCTAATTTAAATATTTTATCATATATTTTAGCAAATTAGCACAATAATAACCATTCATTTTTGTCTATATGATGCATAAGTTAGGTACTACCAGAATATATAATTTTTACTTTCTAGGCCTTTTTAATAGTATAAATCGTAATTAATGGTATAGATCTTCAATGGGTTGGCTTCAAGTTATATATAATATATATTTTCTTCAAATTAGATAATGATGGTCCTATATCAATAATCCAAGCTATTTGATATGATATACTACTTTTAAATAACATACAAACCAAAAAATCATGAGATTTAAAGACCCGTAGCCCTTGCATCAAATGATCAAAAAATTATGTATTCTTACATATTATTTAAATTATATAATTTTTGATCACTTAATTCGTAAGCTCATATCTCTAAATCGTATGATTTTTAATTTTAAATAGTGTAAAATTAGTAGATCATAGCCAATGGCCTAAGTCATCGGTGTGAGATCTCTATCATTCAATTCGAAAAAGATGGGACTCCATAAGAGTTACATCATATGGACTTGAATCTATATCCCATCTCCTCCCCCAATTTTAGCCTTGTTGGATGGTTGGTATTATCATCAAGAACAACAACAATATATGAGTAGAGTACTTGTGCATGTATTTTAATCTACAAGCCTCACCCACTCAAATGGATTTGTGGCATTAGCAATCCTTCTTTCTAGCATTCATCAGCCACTTTTTCCTCCTTCCATCTAATATCAACTCGACTCATTCACCAGTTACATTACTTTGATTCCTTTCTAGTAAATTAACCATTTTTTGTTGCAAGTTCAAGCAATTTTTATATGTTCTTTACTACTTTATCTTAAATGATTACAACTCTAAATATTTATGATATGTCAGATTAGTGCTATATTATATATCCATGGATTGAAAGCAGGAGGCTAGGTAAGAGGTAATCTATCGGAACGTAACTTTTATCCATAGCTTGTTCTTATTTTATTTTCCTGTAATTACTATTTTTGAATTCAATGTTCTCAACTTTAGTGCTCATTTATTTATTGGGCTGAATGGATTGCAAATTTGAATGAGTGACTTGAGCTAGAATTTGAAAAGGAAACCATTATATTTCTTCAAAATACCAGTGAATATTTTTATAACTCTTCATGGAAAGAATGGTCGTAATATATATTCTTAATTGAGGGAAGAGATTTCTGAATGATCACCTTGGTGTTTTGGGGCTTTGTCTTTGAACTTCTGGGACCCTTTATATGAGAATCTGTGGTGCTTTTCTTTCTTTTCTTTTCTTTTTTCTTTTTTTTTTTTTTTGAATAATCTACATTGCTTTTCTTACAAGCCATAAACACCTTCAAATATACTTCAAGGATGACATATGTGATATGCAGCAAAATTGCTACCATCATCTCTAATGCTAATTCAATTTGCTTATTGAAGATTAAGACCAATTTATTAAAATTTTCAGGTTTTAGATTTTCCTCAATGATCTTTGCCATTCCTCCTTGTGCCTTCAGATGCTCTATAATTGAAAGAACTTAATATATACATGCCGAGCGACTTAAGAAATCACGATCATAGTGTCTCTCGTTGATCAAAGCAATTCTTAGCAAGGAGTCCCATTGAAAGCAATCAGCTGAGGAAGTATCCAACTAGTGTTATCTTCTAGGAGTCTGATGCGTATGTCTTAATACCCATAGCTATCAAAATAATTAAGATATGTTTCCTTGTCGTTGTCAAATGAGTTGTTCTTTGTCACCATTCTATTTGATAAGGTACGATGGGTGGATGCTTTGTCGTATGACTACTTCGTCTTTTTTTTTTATTATCTGAAGGAGCCTGAGTATGCATACACTCATAGTCATCTGATGCGGTCAAATCACAGAGCGCGGCAGGGAAGCTCCGCTATAAATGATCAAATTATACTGTTAGTATGCTCAACCAAAATCAACTGCATTGTTGATCAGACAACAAGAGCACCAAGCAATGAGACATGGAGCACGATACGGTGAAACAAGCTTCAAGAAACTCCAATCCAATCCAATGGACAACTAAGAAATGGCTATCCTAAAGTCCCTTTCCAAAATTAATTTATCCACTCGCAAGATAAAAATGGCCCTCCCAAGAAGCCCTCAACCCCCGCCTACAATAAGGGGTGACCTTGCGTCATGAATGACAAATCTTGCTCCACCATATTGTTTGTTATTAAAATTGATCTTGAGGAAACCGAAGAGAAGGTTCCTAAGAAATATAAGGTACTTAATATGCAAAAATTGTAGTAGTGGGACCAACCCTAGGTTTCCACAATGATCGAAGATCCCTTCAAGCTCCTGGCTCATGTGAAGTAAATAGGATCAACCATGGCTCTAATCACAATCCCAGCTAGTCCATCATGAGCATTGTCAAAGATCCTGTTGTTCTTAGCTGCCCAAATGTGGCAAGCAATATAGCAAAAAGATCAATTACCAACCCTTGATATGGTTCTCTCGACTATAATGTAATATATAAAAGTTTCCCTATCCCAGGATTGGGTGCTGATGGCTAACCAACTAAATGCTGGGCTCCAGATCAGGTAAGCTCCCCGCATTGGTCATAATAGAAGGAATTAAACAGCCACACCCCGATCGGTTAAAAAGCTCCTGTAGGGTAGCCGATTTGATGCCACCTTCCAAATGAAGAGAGCCATTTATTGTTGGAGCAAAATATAATAATTGGAGAAAAAGCATAATAGAAATAAGAATTTTTTTTTTCTAGGTGACAATGCTAAATAAGCCGAAGCATAGAAATCTTACGTACTCTTTTAAAAAAATTCAGCCGACAAACCGATTTTTTGGCTTATTCTCTTCAAGATACAATAGCCTAGGTAGATTGTTGTATAGCTCAAGACTGACTCTGTATAAAAAATGGAGCACAAAATTTCATCAAGAGAATTTTTTCTTTTTTTTATCTAGAGAACTCTCAGATCTATGTATACATGAAATGAAATAAGTATACGTTATGTATGTTAGAGGCTCACAGATAGAGATCTTTTTTACAGGTTGATGGAGTCTTCCCAAATAATATGGTTTATTATTAGCTAAAGTAATAGGCTAGAGGAGAGAGGGTGACAAAATTTTTATATTACAAAAAAAAAGAATAATTAGGCCTTAAACACATGATCAGCGAGCAGGGAGAGTATGAATTAAATATTTCATTACAAAAACAATAAGAATAATTGGCCTTATTAGCACGTGAATAATGGGGTTAAAACAAAGAACTCCCATCCATTTATATTGAACCACTATCTCAAATTTTATTAAAAAATTATTTTCATTTTAATACTAAAATGTCCCAGCATTACATTCTATTATATTTAGTTAATCAAAAACTGAAAATAGATACCCATCTGTAAAATTTAAATTCAAGTAGGCAATGTCAATTTTACCTAACTCTAAATGCATGGTTTCTTTGCTTCTTTGCTTAAAACTATTGATTTTGGCTCCTAATTTTACGGTCATCATTCTACACTGCCTAATGTTTAGTAAATTGTGTCCCATAGATTGGGCCTAGCATGATTCCTTCTTTATAGCTCAAGATAGTTAACCATCAAGGTTTCTTTCAATTGTGGGTCTGGCATGATGAATTTTTCACATTGAATCAGGATTCATTTTGGTGAGGAATAGGATGTTCTGAGACAAAGGCAGCAGTTCTACCCTTTCATTTTAAGAGAACAAGGAGCAGGATATTGTTTACTTTGAGAGTCTACTCATGCTAAATTGCTTGTTTCATTGGTTTTATTTTGAAATGATTCGTGTCCCAAACACCTATATGTTTTCTATTAACCATAACAATCCAACTGCCTGCATGAGAGTCAGATTTATGTATCTATAAATGCCAAATATTCCTTACAAGGCTCCCTTTAATCGATGTTACTCACAGGTACCTCTATTCATGAGATCATAAGTTAATTTATATAAAGACTTGTGACATCATAAATTATCATGAATTTTTAAACCTATAAAAATGTTGTTATTCTAATGCCGGAACACCTATATATTCTCATTGGTCTTCAGCATGTGGTAGCATGCAGTGATATATCTTGTCATTAGTTAGGCCTCCCATTGTCCACCCTTTTTGTCAATATTTGGACGCTGAGGTGGCCTGATATGACTCTTCCATTGATTTATCCCCCATGGTCGGTTCTTATCTTGAGGCATTGAGAAGGACTTCTCATATGCCTTTGTCTTCACATCAGGAAAATAGGGCGCCTTGATCTTTGACTATTTTTCAGGACTTATTTGTCACCGTGATCATCAATTAGAATTCTGATGTTCTCGAGAATTTTGATTAAGATCCAGGTCGGTTGTTATCACATGGGGAGCCATCCTTGTTCTTCCGAGAGATTGAAACTTCTCTATTGTAAAGAAAGATGAGGTCTGGTATAAATATTAGAATAGAAATGCCTTGGCTCTTTGGGCCCGAAATTTTTGGCAATTGCCATAACGTGTGCCTACTTTTGGGTTGAATCTTTTGATTCAAAATTTTTCTTGCCCTCTAACCATCATTTACTCGATATAATTATATTATATGCCAATAGGAGAGAGAAACATGCACACGGAGGCATGGATGGTTAAAGAAGAAGATGCACAAAGAGAAGCTATTTGCATCTTGGCCACAGGATCCCTGGCTGTGTACACCATGTGAAGTTATTTGTTAGGTGCACATGCGAGGCCACCCACCAGAAATGCTCGTCTCTAGTGCCCATTTGGTGGCCTTTTAGGCTCACCACCTCACGCTTGTTTCTTTTGGCCCAACAACCTTTTGTGAATGCTCAACAAGAATCTGGGTAGATGGGTGGTGCTCCCTGCCCCACTCTGAAAGAGAATATAATTTGAAGGATTTGCCTCGTAATGGGACCAATTCCACCTTCTCTCCATCCCCATCTTTTCATGCCCTCTGCACATAGAGACCAGGTTACATATGCTGAGAATGTAAAAGTCTTGAGTGGGTTGAGTGCTTACATCTAACGGTCCAAAGCCAACTTGAAACAATACAATGCTGCAAGCAAATGGACTGATGGGATTGTGTTTGGTTCTCAAATCTGGATCTTATTTTCTGCCACATAGGTTGGTTGGTGTTGTGGTGTCTACTAATATTAGAGCAGACTAGAATCAACTTTTCACAGGTCTTGAAGGAAAACAAGTTGGAGACAAAATTCTGCGAGGCTTTTCCTTCAGGGTTGAATGGCCTCCACATACAACGATAATAAGCACCAGACATCATGAATAATATGCAGGAACATAATAAATAGCCCCGACATATAATCGATACATTTGCGTACAAAAATATATTTTATGATTATTTTTTCAGAAAAAAACATGGTAACACCAGAAAAAGGGAAGGAAAAAAAAAAAAACACTCCATGTCATAACTCAACTTGCACCAACCTGCATTTGTTTATCGGTAGTTCAGATCCAGATTTAAATCACCAACCTGAATTTAATTGAGATTATTTCATTGTCAATCTACCCAACATGAGTTTCATCAATTGGATTTGATTATTAGCTTTTGTTAGATAGCTTAAGCATGCATCTAGGATTGCTATCTTAGCAGTTAGCTAACCAATGTAGAGCAAATGAGAATGGAGGTTAACAGCAGGAAACTTGCATCTCTTTGGAGACTCAATTGTCACCCTGCTCATTTAGCAGGCCTTCTCCTTTCCTCTTTTTGGATCCACTGTGAGCCAAAATGCTAAGAACACGCATTCCTACACCTATAAAACACTGTGAATCATCTTACCTACCAAAATACTGGGAACCGACACTTCTGTTTCTATAAGACACTTTAGGACAAATGAACTGCAGAGGCCAGCTCTTCAGTGCATCATGCAGAGGCTGCTTTATCAGTGTATGATGCGATCGCCAGCTCTTCGGTGAGCATCGAGGGGCTATCGACAGTTGTCGAGTCTGGGACACGGCACATGAACTGCTTCATCTGGAAATGATGATGGTGGTCCCAAGGGATCCATGTTCCATGGCCTCTGACAGGCCTCGTGTCTTTGATCTATTAAGAAGGTTTTACCCATCAATCACTTGCCCATTGGTTCTTGTTGGTTGACTCATTAATGGCAGTGATCCTCGGATCGGACTACCAAGTTAGCTCGTGATTATATACCCGGATGGTTGCTTGAATGTTGAAATCACTCGAGCTAGAAATGACTTCCTAAGAAGTGAGTTGACGACTTCTACTCCTGTAGATTTGCAGAATATTGTGCTTTGTGATAGATCTGTTTGTGTTTTACATAGAGTAATGCAGGATACTTTCTTTTCAACAAAAAGGCATTCTCCTGTTTCTCCATACGACTCTCGAGACCAACATTGCCATGATCAAAAGATCGGAGTTACAGCTCTTGATGTTTAGTGTGGAGGAAAAACTAGATTTAAATATGAAGATCTAACATTCCTTCCATCAATTATTTTCATATAGTTAAGGAACAAATGCCGACATATAATGAAAGTTTAATTATCAACTTACAAATGTAATAGATTACATGCCACACTTGCACATGCATGTCACATGTACATGGTTTGGTAAGGATCGGTTGTAGCCACATCATGATCTTCTATCTTTATAATATATTGTGTGTGTTGCTGCAAGTCTCCGAGGGCACGCCGGTCGCCCATCCACGTGAAGTTTGATTCATGTTGATGAGCTGCTCGGAAATTTATAATGGAAGTCTACATGCACTGAGGGTGCTCCGATAGGGGGATCCTCTGATGCATAAGTTAACTAGAGCTTAAGAACGAGGAAGAAAAAAAGGAAGAGATGGGAGAGCTTGAGAACATGTTGATGAGGCGCTAATACATTGCATCTATATTTTTCAATCCAAATGGTATTATTTTATAACAATATAAATCTTTATTGGTGATTAATGTCATTTTATTCTCATCCTTGGATGTCATCTAGATCTAGTTCTACATAAAAAAGGCATCCATGAAGCTCAAGAGCTTTTATCCCAAGATGGCATCCATGAGCTGGCCAATCCATGGTAGCGGAAAGCTATCCTTAGGCAAGCTTTATTGAGGTCAGTACAATAAATACACATCTTCTACTTGCTATTAACTTTTTTTACTATCACCATATTCGCCAGCCAATCTGGGTATTGAGCTTCTCGGATTAAGCCTGCACTAAAAGTTTGTCTACCTCCTCGTCCACCATCTACTGTCGATCAGGCATGAAGCTTCTTTTCTTCTGCTGCATCGGACAATGTACGGGATTAATACTTAACTTGTGAACAATGATTTCAGAAAAAATACCTAGCATGTCAAATGTTGATCAGGATATGAGTTTGCCCATAAGAATTGTAGCAAGCAAGCTCGTAGATCGGCAAGCAATATTATTCTAACCTAGATCATCCTAGTGGGTTCCTCCTCTTGAAGCGGCATGGACTCTAGCTGCTCAGCTAGTTCACCTTAAGCCTCCTTAAGCTCTTTTCAAACATTGAGGTTCTTGATCGATAGAGACTCTATGGGCTTCTTTTTCTTTACCGAACCTATGAAGCATTAGCGGGCTAACATCTAATCTCCTTGAATCTCATTGACCTTATTCTTTTTCAGAAACTTTACCAAGAGATGATAAGTGTATCGCCTGAAGCATGTTGAACCTAGGGTAGTAAATAATAGCATTGTAGGTAGATGGAACTTGGACCATTAGAAAGGTCAACTGCACAATAGTCTACCCAAGCTCATGTCTCACTGTGGCAGATAAGGCTATTTCTCCCTCAACCAAGATAGAGTCCCCTAAGAACCTGATGAGGAGAGTATTAACTCTTCTTAGCTAGTTGGCTAATAGTTTTACTCTTTGGAAACTATCATAAAATAAGATATTGATCGAGCTTCCATTATCAATGAGGATTCTTTTAATATTATGGTTTGCTATCATAATGAAAATAATAACAGCATCATCATAAGAAGTTTGAACTCCTTGAATATCCTTATCAAAAAAAGAAATTGCATTCCCACCATTGCCTCTTCAGCAATAAGTTCTCAACTCGACCCTCTACCCTCCTATTCTTAGCAAATCCCAAGATCATATTGATTACGCCAACTACAAGATAATTGTCATTATCCTCCTCCTAGGATTAGCACCTCCATGGTCGCTTGATAATTCAGTTTTCCTATTCTTAGATGTACTTCCCGAGATACCTCCTTCAAATTAGAGCTTCGATCTTGTCTTTAAGCTGGCGGCACTTCTTGAGGTCATGATCGATATCACGATGGAATCAACAATACTTATTCCAGTCTCTTCTCATTGATGGAGCTTTCATAAGCTCTAGCCAATGAAGACATTTCTCTCCCTCGATCTCCATAAGGATATGGGATCAAGGTGCAAATGAAGATGTAGGTGTCAAACTGATGAGACAAGCTTCTTGACCTCAAGTTCTTCAACTAGTGGAAGGACTCAGGTTCACCTCGAGATTCCTGGGGCTCCTTTCGGGGATACTTTTGGCTTTCTTTATATTACCCTCGGCTTACCAATAGATGATTGCTGCTTTCTTGACTTGTGCGTACTTTCAATCATGGGCAATGAGGTGGCACAGTCCTTCGAGAAGCTCTTATTGAGGGAGAAAAGAAGGTAGTTGCTATAAAGCCCCCTCTTCAAAGCCGACATCGCAATCTCCTTATTGAGATAGCAAACTTCCAGCATGGCCACATTGAAGTACGCCATATGGTCATACAACAACTCCTCTTTTTGCAGGATGGAGAAAAGACTATCGAGATTCATCAGTCTAGGATGGTTGCTACCAAACTATACGACGAGCTGCATACCAAGCTATTCGATTGAAAAAGTGGATGGTCTCCAATTAGAGATAGGAGTACTGCACTGGACCAACTTCTTGAGCATGGCAGAAAAAGCAAGGCAGAGCAAGGCATCTAAGGCCACCTAAAGCAACATGAGGACTTGGTAGCCCTCAAGATAACCCAATGGATCTGAGGACCCATCAAAAGGTTCCATTGATGGCATCTTAAACTGAGATGGAATCGGTTCCTTCAATATTCTTTGGAGAAAGACGACGCACGCTGAAGTTGAGGGGATTGTCCTGCTTTTGATCTCCTTCTTGGTACAACTTGAGCCTCTATTTAATCTCTCGAAATTTTTGCTTGAGGTCATATTCATGGTGAGATCTTCCGGAGCATGAAAAGTGCCCCAGAACTAAGTCTTCTCCTGAAGATTCGAAGTCTTGACACCACCGACCTACTCTCTCAAAGCTTCATCAAGATAAGAGGGACCGACAGATGGCCAACTCCAAATGATGAGAGCGCTTGGGGGTGGGGAGGGCACTCCAAGCTCCTGGGGTGGGATCGATGGCTGCATTATGATGGAGCAACTGGCTCCCACTGATTTTGCCTTTCCACCATTTGTTGGAGCTACTCGATGGCAATGGTAAATGCCCAGATCTGCTGGACTAGGACATTAAACTATTGAGGGTCTGCCGCTATGGTGGGTGGAGTCGGGTCCACTACTGGAGATTTTGAATTCTCATCATCTTCCATCCACTGGAGTTGGGTCCGCCACTGAAGGTTTTGAAGTAGCAAAGTTGTCTTGCATTCGGATTCTGATCATCTTCTTCCTCCTTCAAAAAGTAGGCAACAAGGGCCCTTCTTCTAGCCAATATGAAGATTAGGTTAGGTTGATAAGGTGCCTCCTCTTAGAAAAACTTGCAATGGAAGTTCACACATGTTAGGATGCTTCAATGGGGGATCCTCCAATGCTTAAGTTAGCCAAAGCTTGAGAATAGAAAAAAAATAGGAGAGCAAGAGTATATGGGTATTATTCTCTGTGAGGGTCTCATTTGCTTACTTGAGAGTTCACTAGTTACCTCTTTATATAGAGATGGAGTTGTACGCTATTATGCTTATAGGCTATTAGGCCCTAATATTATTATAGATTGTTAGACCTCAATCAAGTAGGTTGTTAGATAGAAAATCTACCCGATAACATGCAAATCATGGTTGTCATCATGGATACCAATTGTCTATGTTTCAAAAATCATTGAGAGATTATGATAACATAACTCGGCCATTGAAATGGCTGACAGCTTAAGGTCGCATAGCATCTTGGTGCATCTTTGGTTTGGATCCGAGATCGGTTGAATGCATAAGAGATCATAATCCTTAGGATGGCATTGTCTAATATCCGGATGCATTTCTGCCATATCAACATTAAATTAGTGATAAGATTAGCTATCATTTGAGGTTATTGGCTTGTACTATCTCTCTCTAGGTCGGACCTAAAATATAGTTTAAGTTATCTCGGTCTTAAGCCAAAGTGCCCCAATTGGCGAAAAATGGCTCAACAGAATGACTTATACCCCGACAATGTGCATTTCATATGCCAAGTATTTATGAAGTAACTTCTGTAAAATTAGGATGTTAAAATGCTCAAGTGATCAGGCAAAGGAACATTGTTAATCATGGTAACTGGTGACATTGGTCTCCCTATGTGAAAAGTTCAGCAATGGACTACTGGAAAACATAGGTATGGTAACGTCCAAGTGGTTCTGACTTCATTACTGGCTAGCTTGTAGGGTTGTTGCATCAGGATTTAATTAGATGAAAGGAGGGTCCCAAGATCCATTTCAGTAGTTCACACCAATACACAAAAGTTGGAGAACTAAGGCTCATTGGCATGGCCTGAGAACTCTCACCTTGTCTAATCATCAGACTCTTAGCACACGTATGTTAGTTTGTTTGCACTGAGAAAGCTAATCAATTAGATGTTATAAAGTTTGGTGAAAATTAAGATTGTTGGTGCAGAATCTGATTATCGTCAGATCCAGCTGGAGTGGAGGAGGACGAGGTCGCCATCGGTGATCTACAAAATAAAGTTCCATCCGGAGTCGGTAGGGATGGCTCCGGCAGGATCCTCCAACGATCAAGTCAGCTCTTCTGATCAAAAAAAATGGAGTGCTCTGAAATGAGTTCGACAGAGTTTAGAGGAGGAGAGGAGAGCTTCTAGAAAGCATATCTGGAGGATCCCTTTTTATAGATAGAGCTTGTAGCAGGTTGATGGTGATGGCCATACCGTCCAATCGTGGACCGTTTGGGGCTATATGGAGTTCGATATGGAGAGGAAGGCATCATCAGGCAAATAGTGACAGCCATACTGACGGATCGTAGGTCACATGGGACTGATTAAGGAGGGAGTGGTGTCGCCAGTAGTGGTGACCATGTCGTTCGATCGCATCGCCTACGGCTGACTGATGGCGATAATTCATCCAGATTTAATAGACATGGCTCTAAGAAAGTAGACATTAATTAGAAAACTTCGGCATGTATTAATTTCAGAGGAGTTCGGACTCCTAGAGGAGTTCGATCGAAGGAGTGCGGAGGAAGTTCGGCTCTCGTGGGAGTCTGACTAAAGCTCAGCCACTGAGGAGTTCGATCGGATAAAGAAGTTCGGCCAAGGCCAGGCCACTGGAAGTCTGAAGAAGCTCGACCGCTGAGGAGTTCGATCGACAGAAGGAGTTTGGCTAAGATCCGTCTGCTGAAGCTCTTTCGTAGCTACCGATTGTATTAGGCTGAGCATCAAACCGAACTTTGACAGGAATGGGGTTTATCCCCAATAATAGTTTTCCCCACCTTCGAGTTCGAAACTTGAAGGAAGGGAGTGCAGAAAAGGCGACTGCCGAAGTCCTCTTCTGGACTCCATGCTGGTTCAGGTCAAAGCTCGGAGGAGATCTCATCTCCAGCCAAAGTTGATGTTGAAATTGAAGCCCGAAAAAGATCTCATCTCCAACCGAGGTTGAAGTAGATCTCGACTCCTACGGTCGAGGTCGAAGGTTGAGCTCTTCGGGGGCGATATTATCTCCAGCAGTCGAGCCTGACTCAGGGAAGATCTCCTCTCCTATAGCCAAGATCGACTTAGGAGAGATCTCATCTCCTGCAGCTGAGGTTAATACGGGCGCTCGAGAGATATCTGATCTACAGTCGAGGTTGATACGGGCGCTCGGGAGAGGTCTGATCTCCTCCAGCCAAGGTTGATATGGGAGCTTCGGAGAGATCTGATCTCTGGTCGAGGTTGTCTCGGTTGCTTGAAAGAGATCTTATCTCTGATCGAGGTTGGCCTGGACCCTCGAGGGAGATCTTATCTCCTACGACCGAGATTGTTGCGGGTGCTCGGGGGAGATCTTATCTCATGCAGTCGAGTGCCGGACCCTCGGGAGAGATCTTATCTCCTATAGTTGAGGTCCCTGCGGACCCTTAGAAGAGATCTTATCTCCTGCAGTCAAGGTTGATGCGGACCTCAAGGAGATCTTATCTCCTGCAGCCAAGGTGCCTCGGAGGCTCGGAAGAGATCTATCTCTGCCAAGCTTGGCACGGTCGTTCGAGAGATCTATCTCTAGCCAAGGTTGGCTCGGATGCTCGAAAGAGATTTATCTCTAGTCGAGGTTGTCGCGGTCGCTCGGAAGAATCTTATCTCTAGTCGAGGTTGGCTCAGACGCTCGGGATAGATCTTAATTTCTAGCCGAGGTTGTCCATGACCGCTCGGAAGAGATTCTTTAAGAGATCTTTATCTCTAGCCGAGATATCGCGATACTTGGGAGAGATCTTATCTCTAACCGAGGTTGGCTCAGATGCTCGGAAGAGATCTTATCTCTAGTCGAGATTGTCGCGGTCGCTCAAGAGAGATCTTATCTCTAGTCGAGGTTGGCTCAGATGCTGGAGAGAGATCTTATCTCTAGCCGAGATAATCGCGGATCCACTCAGAAGAGATCTTATCTCTAGCCGAGGTTGAACGCGTGATATTCAGAGAGATCTTAATCTCTTGCCGGGATTTGAAAGAAGACCTACTCCTAATAGACTTCGAGTTTGACCTAAACTTTGCTCACGTTAGGAAACGAGGTTCTTCCTTCTATTACCTAATAGGCTATGGGGGTACAGTAAGGGCCGTCGTTTTAGGGCCTCTCCTCCCATTCCATTCTAAATGAACGAGGACTTCGACTTGCTCGCGTTAGGATGAAGATTCTTCCCTCCTATTTCCAACGGAACTGTGGGGGCCAATAAGGGTCATTATCTGAGCGCCTCTCCCCCCATCTCGTCTTAAATGAACGAGGCCTTCAACTTTGCTCACTTGGGGACGAAGGTTGCCGTTGGCCAGATGCTCTCCTTCCATATCTCGTCTTAATAAACAGGTCTTCAACTTTGCTCGCGTTGGGACGAGGTTCTCCTCCTATTTCCACGAGACCTGTGGGGCACATAAGACCAATTGTCTGAGGCTCTCCCCCATCTCATCTTAAAATGAACGAAGCCTTCGACTTTTTGCTCGTATTCAGGAATGAGATTCTTCTGTCTATTTTTAATGAGCTGTGGGGGCACATAAGGGCCGTGTTAGGATCTCTCCCTCCATCTCGTCTAAAATAAATGAGGCCTTCGACTTGCTTCGGCGTTAGAATGAGTTCTCTCCTATTCCTAACGGACTCTGGGGGCAACATAAGGTCGTTGTTAGAATCTCTCCCTCTATCTCGTCTAAAATGAATGAGGCCTTCGACTTTGCTCACATTAGGACGAGGTTCTCCTCCTGCTCCTAACGGACCTGTGGGGGCATGTAAGGATCATTGTCAGAGGCCCTCTCTCCTCCATCTTCCATCTATAAATGAACCGAGGCTCTTCGACTTTGGCTCGCATTCAGGGCGAGGTTCGTCCTCCTATTCCCTAAACGGCTAATGGGGGGCAACATAAGGACCGTTAATCCAAGGGGCTCTTCTCCATCTTCGTCTAAAATGAATGAGGCCTTCCGACTCTTGCTCTGGTTTAGACAAGGTTCTCCTCCTATTTCTAACGCTGTGGGGCAACATAAGGGTCGTTATCAGGGCTCTTTTCCCCCATCTCGTCTAATGAACAAGACATTCGACTTTGCTCAGTGTTAGGATGAGGTTCTCCTCCTATTTTCTAACGAACTTTGGGGGCACGTAAAGGTCATTGCAGGACCTCTCCCTCATCTCGTCTAAAATGAAGCGAGGCCTTCGACTTTCTCGCATAGGATGAGGTTCTCCTTCTGTTCCTAACAGACTGTGGGGACACATAAGGACCGTTGTCAGGGCCTCTCCCTCTATCTCGTCTAAAATGAATGAGGTCTTCGACTTGCTCATGTTAGGATGAGGTTCTCCTCCTACTCCTAACATGGCCACTATTAACTGCTTCTTTTCTATCATCAGGTAGTTTTTACACCGAAAAATAATAATGTTGAAATGAAAGAGTTTTATTGAAAAAAAGTTACCGACAGTACATTCTCAGATTCTCTGAGTCTCAAGGTCATGGGAGCGTTGTTCCTCCAAGCTTCTTCAGGTGGTAAGTTTCGGATCTGACGACCTCCTCTATTTTATGCTGACCTTCTCAATTTGGAGCAAGCTTCTCTTGGCTTTGACGCTGGGAGATGACAGCCCATCGAAGCACCAAGCTCCTCCCAGATGTGGCGTCGATGATACAGAAGGCGATCGACCTTTTTATTGTTTCTTCCTCATTGGTGGTTCTAGCTGCGGTAGCGCCATTGGCTTGCTTCAAGCCGACATCTGTGGAACATCGAGGGGGGCGTAGTTGTAAAACCTTCTAGGGGCAGAGGACTTCTTTCTGTCCTTCTGTCGAAGCTTTCTTGATGACGAGCTCAAGAAGAAGTTCGGCCTCGCTTGCGCTAAGAAGGTCGTGAGCGCAATCGAACTTCATTCCATCCTCCTGTGAAACCTCCTAGGGAAGAACTTCATGCCCCTTTATCGGGGCTTCCTTGATGACGAGCTCGAGGGAGAGTTCAGCCTTGCTTGCGCTGAGAAAGTCATGAGTATGGCCGAACTTCATTTCGCCCTCCTATAAAATCTCCTAGGAAAGAACTTCATGCCTCTTTGTCGGGACTTCCTTGATGACGAGCTCGAGGGGGAGTTCGACCTCGCTTGCACTGGGGGAGGTTGTGAGCGCTGCCAAACTTCATTCTGCCCTCCATCGATGGTGGGTCTATTATACTCGTCTGCCCGCCACTGTCCTAAGACTTCTTCATCCTTCAACTTGAAGACTTCTTCCGCACGGCCATATCCCTCGGCCTGAGCCAGCAGATCGGGAAAGTCCCTGGGATACTTCTTCTCCAGAGAGAATAGCAAGTCATTCTTCTGAAGACCGCCCTTAAGAGCGGCCATGGCAACTGACTGGTCCAAATCCCGGACCTTTAATACCGCGGTATTAAATCGGGTGACGTAAGCCTGGGTGAATTCTTTCTGCTTCTGCTTGACATTCATTAAGGTATCCGAACTTCGGCACAGACGTCGGCTGTTGATGAAGTGAGCCACGAATTGATGGCTCATCTGATCAAAAGAAAAGATCGTGCCCGGTCTCAACATCGAGTACTAGTTTCTTGCTGCTCCCTTTAAGATAAATGGGAAGGATCGGCACAATATGGCGTCTGATGCACCATGGAGTAGCATCATGGTCCGGAAGGTCTCTAGATGATCAACTGGATCAGAAGTTCCATCGTAGCTTTCGAATTAAGGAAGCTCGAAATTCGATGGGATGGGCTCTTGCATAATTCGGAGAGAAAAAGGAGGATCGGTGTGGATGTTGTCAAGGTAAATCGGGATGACGTGGCCGAGCTTCTCAATCCGTCGGTCCATCTTCCGCAGTCTGTAATCAAGGGCATCATCTTGGTTGCAGATCTTGAAAGGCTTTCGACTACAAAAGGAGAAGATCTCCTCCAGAGGAGAACCATGATTCGAACATGGATCCTCTATTCTCTATTTTTTCTTCCTAGGGATGACGGATACGCTGGCCCGAGTACTCTTTCTTGGGGCTGATTTTCAATATTCTGATGGTGGGTTTCCTGGTGGAATCACCTTCGAAGGCTACTGCATGGCCTACATTACCTCTGTGAGGCTACGGACCTGCTGGACAAGTAAGTTGAACTGCTCTACATTTACCATGGGTACAGGTGGAACCTGAGTTGTCGAGGCTAAAGCAAGAGCAAATGGATCTGGACGAGATCAGGCCATGGAGGCCGTCGATTGTCGGATCGAAGCTCTCCTGAGAGATATTTTCTTTTGAAAAAAAACTTTGGAGAGAAAGAAGAGAGATCTCCGAAGAGGGAGGAGAGAGATCATCGCTGAGCATTTCTTTAAGAATAGAAAAACCTCAGAGGCAGAGGCGGCCCTCCTTCTAGCGTCAATCTATTGATGCAGAATCTGATTATCGTCAGATTCAGCTAGAGTGGAGGAGGACGAGGTCACCGTTGGTGACCTGCAAAATAAAGTTCCGTCCGGAGCCAATGGGGGTGGCTCTGATAGGACCCTCCGATAATCAAGTCAGCTCTTATGGCCAATAGAAATGGAGTGCTCTGGAATGAGTTCGGCAGAGTTTAGAGGAGGAGAGGAGAGCTTCTAGAAAGCATATCTGGAGGATTCCTTTTTATAGACGGAGCTTGTAGCGGGTTGATGGTGATGGCCATACCGTCCAGTCATAGGCCGCTCAGGGCCGCATGAAGTTCGATATGGAGAGGAAGGCATCGTCAGATGGATAGTGACAGCCATACTGACGGATCATAGGCCGCATGAGGCTGATTACGGAGAGAGTGGTGTCGCCAGTAGTAGTGGCCATGTCGTCTGGTCGCATCGCCTATGGCTGATTGATGGCGATAGTTCATCCAGATTTAATAGCCATGGCTCTGAGAAAGCAGGCATTGATTGGTGGACTTCGGCATGTATCAATTTCAAAGGAGTTCGAACTCCTGGAGAAGTTCGGTCGAAGGAGTGCAAAGGGAGTTCGGCTCTTGCGGGAGTCCAACTAAAGCTCGACTGCTGAGGAGTTCAGCCGGATGAAGGAGTTCGACTAAGATCCGACCGCTGAAAGTCCGAAGGGGCTCGGCCGCTGAGGAGTTCGGCCGGCTGAAGAAGTTCGGCTAAGGTCCAATCGCTGGAAATCCGAAGAAGTTCGGCCGCTAAGAAGTTCGGCCGATTGAAGAAGTTTGGCTAAGATCCGTCCACTGAAGCTCTTCCGTGACTATCGATTGCATTAGGCTGAGCATTGAATCGCACTTCAATAGAAATGGAATTTATCCCCAATAAAGATAAATAGTCAAATGGCATACTAATGCCAAATGTGACCAATGCAGTCAAATAAAATTTGCCATCAATGCAGACAGTGAAACATGGTTTCTTTTAATGTTATCAAAGCCATAATGTTCTTCAGAATATAATATAAATTTAAAATCTTAGTTGCATGAGTTGCTTATCATCGTATTGACAGCTAACTTTGTGCAGTAGATTGCATACCTGACTTATCCAAGTTTTATGTTTACTAATTATGCAAACCACTTTCATTAGATTTCCCCAGCAAACCCATATGTAATTAATCGTTCCTATGATTTTATATAATTTTGTTTCGAGTGATTGAGCCAAATGGCTAGAAACGATCTTAATTCATTCTTCTCAGTAATCCACCTAATTATCTAGTTATTATGATCGTCAACTCAATGGAAAATTGGTTAAATCATTGAAGACACATTTCCTTCACCCTACAGTAAAACTTCGTAATCAATATCAGCTTCATTAGGACTGTATATTAATCTGATATAATTAAAATATCAGCAGGCTGATCCCAGAAGGCAAAAATTTTGATGTCATGGAGTTACAGATCCTTCTATCATGCATGAATGGCTGTCAATTTCAACAGATGATCCAAAAATAGTGCATATATATATAAATTTTGTGTTTGGAATGCTGACTAAGCTGTCCCTTCAACAACACATTAAAGGACAAATATGAAAAAAAGAAGCTAAGTTCAGCAGCTTTTTTCCCAAAGAGAACAAATCATCCAGTCAGAAGCGGGTCCCTTCTTGACAACTATATCAAAGATCATACTTATCTCATTCTTACCTATGTTGGCCTATGTCTCTTAATTTTATAATTAGTTTTTTTTTTTCCTGCCATACTTTACTTTTATTGCAACAGTGACATATATTTGTAATTTTAACATTTTTTTCTGTTTGTGCGAGGATGTATTTATTTGCAATGCGAATGGTCTTCATTATGGCGGGAATTTATACCAAAATAATCAGTGAAGCATATAAGCAAGTGCTGCTCCTGCAATATCTTTTACTTCCACATTTTTTTTATCGTGTTTTGGTTATTGATTAAACTATAGAAATCAACAATGGAATGTGTAATGTTAAATATGCAACCTAGCCAAGTCAACCAAAAAAGCATTAGAACATTGGCATGCAAACAAGACTAATTTAATACATGTACACAATTTCGACCAACTTGCAGGTAAAAACTGTGCATCCTATATATAAGACTAATGTGAGTCAGCTGAAAAGGCTACTCCAACAACTATGACATAGGTGTGTGCACATGCACACGCGCGTGCGAGAGAGAGAGAGAGAGAGAGTGAGTTGAGCAACCGATACATAGACAATTGTAATGATCAGGGTCAAAATAATGCAAGTCTCTAAATATAAGTTAGATGAGAACAACACCATTCAAATTAATAAAGCCTCTAAATATAACTAGAATTAGGTGATGGACTGTTTTCTAGTCATGATCTGATGTTTATGTGCAATCCAAATACTTCGAAGAATTTTGTTAGGTATGTTCATGAAGTTCTATAGTAAGACATTTAACCAGACCCTTATATCTAATCTTCTCCTAACTGACATATTTGTGTGCTCATCCATGTGTCACAAGTAACATTATTTTCTTAGTTATTATTGGGGATAAACCCCGCTCTCTGCAAAGTTTAGTCTGATGCTTAGCCTAATTTAATTGACAATCATGAAAGAGCTTCGATCAGAAATTCTCTCTCCAGTTGCCGAACTCCTCCAGCGGTCGAATCCCAGCTGAACTTCTTCAGCAGCCGAATTCCTTCTGACCTTCGCCTTTAGTCGGATTCCTCCAGCAGCCAAACCTCTCCCGGACTCCTCCAGCGGCCGAGCTCCTTCCGAATTTCTCCAGGAGCCGAACTCCTTCCAGACTTCTCCTTCAGTCAGATTTCTCCAACGGCCGAACTTCTTCCAGACTTCTCCTTCAGTTAAATTTCTCTAGGAGCCGAACTTCTTTCGGACTTCTTCTTCAGTCAGATTTCTTCAGAAGCCAAACTTCTTCCGAACTTCTCCTTCAGTCGGATTCCTCCAGGAGTTTGAACTCCTCTGAAATTGATATATATCAAAGTTCTTCACCAACCAATGCCTGCTTCCTCCGAACTTCGACTATTAAATCTTGACGAATGGATACATCACTATAGGCGATACCTCTCTCTATATAACAAACCTCATGCAGTCCCGAATGGTCCATGATCGAATGGTATGGCTGTCACTATCAGTCTGACGATACCTCTCTCCATAACAAATCCTACGTGACTTCGAGCAGCCCACTACCGGATGGTATGGTTGTCACTATCAGTCTACTACAGGCTCCATCTATAAAAAAGGATCCTCCATATATGTTTTCTCTAATCTCTCTTCTCCTTCTCAAAATTCTACCGAATTCTTTTCTGAGCACTCCATTTCTGTTGGCTAGAAGAGCTGACTTGATCGTCGGAGGGTCCTACTAGAGCCACCACCATCGACTCCAAATGGAACTTTATTTTGCAGGTCACCGACGGTGACCTCTTCTTCCTCAACTCTAGCTCAATCCAATGTTAACCAAATTCTGTACCAACAAAATTGGTGCAGGAGAAAGGGATCTATTTTTGAGGTACCCTTATTTTTAAAGGAGTGCTCAGTCGATCCTATGGATCTTCTTCTTCAAGGTTCATCTCCATCCTCTCCCTCAATCCCAAAAAATGCCTCCAGAGAAGGCGACTATCCAGAGATCTATCGCTTCTACCGTCAGATCTGAATCAGATCCATCTATTTCTGCTTCATCATCGGTGCTTCAACCTCCTCCTCCACCGACGGCCAAGGTAGATCCAAAGCAGTTTAACCTGCTAATGCAGCAGGTTCAGGGCCTCGCCTAAATGGTGTAGGCCATGTGGCAATCTTCGATGGTGGTTCGATCAGAAAATCCACCATCGAAAAATCAAAAATCGATCCCAAGGAGGAACACTTGGGCTAGCATACCCGTCGCCCATAAAAAGAGAAAATAGAGAGCAGAAGATCCTTATTTGGATCATGATTCTCCTCCGAAAGAGATCTTCTCCATCTACAGCCAGAAGCCATCCAAGATCTACGATCGAGATGATGTCCTCAATCAAAAACTATGGGAGATGGACCGACGAATTGAGAAACTCCGTCATGTCGCCTCCGCTCACCATGACGACGTCCGCATTGATCTTTCTTTCTCTTTCCGAATTATGCAAGAGTCCGTTTCACCGAACTTCAAGCTTTTCCAATTTGAAAGCTACGATGGAATCTCTAATCTGATCAATTATCTGAAGGTCTTTCGGATCATGATGCTGCTCCATGGCATACCAGATATCATCTTATGTTGAGCTTTTCCATCTATCTTGAAGGGAGCGGCAAGAAACTGGTACTCGACATTGAGGCTAGGTATAATCTTCTTCTTTGACTAGATGAATTATCAGTTTATGGCTCACTTCATTAGTAGCTGACGTCCATGCTAAGGTTCGAATTTCCTAATGAATATCAAGTAGAAGGAGAAAAAATCTATCTGAGCTTATGTCATCCGATTTAATGCTGCTGCATTAAAGGTCCAAAATCTGGACCAGTCTGTTGTAATGGCCACACTCAAAGGTGGCCTTCAGAAGAATGATTTGCTGTTCTTCCTGGATAAGAAGTATCTCAGAAACTTTGCCGATCTGCTAGCTCGGACTGAGGGATATGTCCAAGCGGAAGAAGCCTTCAAATTGAAGGATGAAGAAGCTATAGGAGAGCGACGGACGAACGAGTCTAATAGATCCACCACTAATGGAGGGCTGAATGAAGTTTGGTCACGCTCATAGACTTCCTCCGAGCGCAAGCAAACCTAAACTCCTCCTCGAGCTTGTCATCAAAGGAGCCCTAATAGAAGGGTGCGAAGAAGTTCTCCCTCCGAAAGGTTCCACAACTACGTCCTCCTTAATACTCTTAAAACTCAAGTTCTGATAAAAATTAAGAATCAGCTATCAAAACTAGAAGAATTATGATCTTTCCAAACAAGCGCAATCAAAGCAAGTACTGCCTCTACCATCGTGACCACGACCACGATACTGAAGAATACATTCAGCTCCAAGACGAAATTGAGGAGCTCATTAGGAGAGGTTAGCTAGGTCGATTCCTCAGACGTCGATCTAAAGCAAGAGATGATCGGCCAAGAGCGTTGTCGCAGCCAGAACCACCAATGAGGAAAGAACAACAAGGAGATCGATCACCTCTCGACACCATCAACACTATCTCTAGGGGACTTAGTGCTTCGACGAGCCGCCATCTCTCAATCTCAAAGTCAGAAAAAGCTTGCTCCAAATTAGGAAGATCAGTATGAAATAGAAGAGATCATCCAGCCCAAAACTTATCGTCTGAAGGAGCTTGGAGAAACAACTCTCCCATGACCTTGAAATTCAGAAAATCTGAAGATGTACTATCAGTAATTTTTCTTCAATAAAACTTCTTCATTTCAATATTATTATTTTCTGATGCAAAAACTATATGATGACAAGGAAGAAGCAATCAATAGTAGCCATATTAGAAATAAAAGAAGAACCTCATCCTAACATGAGCAAGTCGAAGGTCTCGTTCATTTTAGACGAGATGAGGAAAGAGGTCCTAACAATGGCCCTTATGTGCCCTTACAGTCCATTAGGAACAGAAGGAGAACCTTATTCTAACATGAGCAAAGTTGAAGGCCTCGTTCATTTGAGACGAGATGAGGAAAGAGGCTTTGACAACGGCCCTTATGTATCCCTACAGTCCGTTAGAAATAGAAGGAGAATCTCATCCTAACGTGAGCAAAGTCGAAGGTCTCATTTATTTTAGATGAGATGAGGGGAGAGGCCCTGACAATGGCTCCTTCAACCTCGACTGGAGATAAGATCTCTCCGAAGCTTCAACACCAATCTCAACAGGAGATAAGATCTCCTTCAATCTCAGCTGGAGATAAGATCTCTCTCAAGCTTCAACTTCAACGTCAACAGGAGATAAGATTTCTTTCAATCTTAGCTGGAGATAAGATCTCTCTCAAGCTTCAACTTCAACATCAATAGGAGATAAGATCTCCTTCAACCTCGGCTTGAAGATAAGATCTTCCCCCAAGCTTCAAAGTCAACCTCAACAGGATAAGATCTCCTTCAATCTCGATTGGAGATAAGATCTCTTCTCGGCTTCAACATCTAATAGGAGATAAGATCCCTTCAACCTCGACTGAGATAAGATCTCTTCCAAACTCAACATCAACCTCACAGAAGATAAGATCTTCTCAACCTTGGCTAGAGATAAGATCTCTTCTGAGCTTCAACTTCAACGTCAATAGGAGATAAGATCTCCTTTAACCTCAGCTGAAGATAAGATCTCCTCTGAGCTTCAACTTTAATGTCAATAAGAGATAAGATCTTCTTCAACCTTGACTGGATATAAATCTTCTCCGAGCTTCAACGTCAATAGGAGATAAGATCTCTTTCAATCTCTATTGGAGATAAGATCTCCCCCGAGCTTCAACTTCAACGTCAACAGGAGATAAGATCTCCTTCAATCTCGGCTAGAGATAAGATCTCTTCCGAGTTTTAACATCAACATGAGATAAGATCTCCTTCAACCTCGATTGGAGATCAGATTTCCTCCGAGCTTTAACATCAACTAAGATAAGATCTTCCCTGAGCTTCAACTTCAACCTCAATGGATGTAGAGCCCGAAAAAGGACTTCGACAGTCATCTTTTTTGTACTTCCTTCGTTCGAATTTCAAACTTGAGAGTGGAGGGACTATTATTGGGGATAAATTTTGCTCCCATCGAAGTCCAATCTGATGCTTAGCCTAATGTAATTGGCAATTATGGAAGAGCTTTGATTAGAAATTCTTCCTTCAGCGGTCGAACCCCAGTCGAACTCCTCCAACAGTCGAACTCCTTCCGATCTTTGCCTTCAGTCGGGTTCCTCCAGTAGCCGAATCCCTTCCAGACTCCTCCAGTGGTCGAACTCCTTCCGAATTTCTTCAGAAGCCAAACTTTTTTTGGACTTCTCCTTCAATCGAATTCCTCTAGCGGCCAAACTTCTTCTGGACTTCTCCTTCAGTTGAATTTCTCCAGGAGCCAAACTCCTTCCAGACTTTTTCTTCAGTCGGATTTCTTCAGAATTCGAACTTCTTCCGGACTTCTCCTTCAGTCGGATTCCTATAGGAGCCAAACTTCTTCCGGACTTCTTCTTCAGTCGGATTTTTTTAAGAGTCCGAACTCCTTTGAAATTGATATATGTCAAAGTTCTTCACCAACCAACGCCTACTTCCTTTGAACTTCGACTATTAAATCTCAACGAACGGACATATCACTACAGGCAATACATTTCTCTCCGTAATAAACTCCATGCGGTCCCGAGCGGCCCATGATCGGACAGTATGGCTGTCACTATCAGTCTGATGATATCTCTCTCTCCTTAATAAATTTCATGCGGTCCCGAGCGATCTACTATCGGATGATATGGCTGTCACTATCAGTCTGCTACAGACTCCGTCTATAAAAAGGGATCCTCCAGATATATTTTCTCTAAGCTCTCTTCTCCTTCCTAAAATTCAGCCAAATTTTTTTTTGAGCACTCCATTTTTGTTGGTCAGAAAAGCTGACTTGATCATCGAAGGATTCTATCGGAGTCACCACCACCGACTCTGGATGAAATTTTATTTTGCAGATCACCAATAGTGACCTCTTCTTTCTTAACTTCAGCTCGATCCGACGTCAATCAGATTCTGTATCAATGGTTATCATATAAGTTTTGATCTTTAAATTTTAAAAAAAAAAAAAATCACAATAGGAACCGGCGCCTTCAATTGTAATCTAGTCAAACCCCTTACATTTACATCTTGGATTAAGAAGACATGGCAAGCTTATACATTATACTAGTGTGCATAAGCCCTCCATGAAAGCAAACAACTGGCTTCGGTCACATAAAACTACTATTAATTGATAGCAGATGCAATATCCAAGAAGATTTTCAATGTCTCGATGCTTTTCTTCATTAAACAGCTTCTGATTGGGCTCGGCAGTAGAACTACTGAAGCAAGAACTCTTGGAGCGACAACCTTATTCCTCTGACTTAGGTTGTCGTTTTGATCAACATATGCTACGAGAGTTTTCCACATATTCATGTAATCAAACAGCACACTAAATACAGAAGGAAAAAGAGTATCAACTTTTTACGGGTGTAAACTGTCGAGTTACCTTACTTAATAACAAAAATGGTAAATATCACACTAAACGGGGAGGCCAGTAGTATATCTGGAAGTTAACTGACTTTTCTCTCTTTTCGGCTTTGAGGCGACTTTTGTTCGATGCGACAGTGGGCGCCGCCGTGGGCCGACCTTTCAAATACCTACCGTCAGTGGGTCTCCCTCCTGTCCAAAATAGCATAGACTTCTTTTAATTACCAAGCATTTTTTTTTTATAAATAAGATAGGAGATTCATACCATTCAAACATGACTATATCCCAAAAAAATTAGAAAAATAATATCCCAACCCATATCGGTGATGGAGGATGTTCCCTAGTCAGCAATTCTATTTACTTTATGGTGGACTTACCGGGAGTTACTAAATTATTATTATGGAATATCTATAAGAGTGATCATGGTCTTCATTTTTATTAAAAAAATATCATTTTGTTAGATGCATCTGAGGCAATCTTTTTTTTTTTTTTTGCACTTTCTATTTTTTTTTATCTAACCACCATGAATTTATAGAATTTTAATTTTTAAACTATAATTTTTTAAAAAATAATACAGATAATAGATGAAGAACTTTGGAAATATGATTATCTTTGTTTTATTAAATATTTGCACAGAATATTACTAGCGATTATAATATAATCTGATAAGCATACGTTTGCTTCGCAAAATGTTTTGAAAAATAAATTTTTTGAAAATAATAAGCTTTTCAACCATTTGAAAGGTGGGAAAACTAATGTGAAAGTAAAATTTAAAATTTCAATTAGGTCATTTCTTTTTCTTAAAATTTTTTTTTCTTTACTTTATCCTACTTAATTATACAATATCGAACAATCAAACATGCCCTCAATGAACATCAGGTGACCATCTTTGTGCCACTTTTCACATCCAAGTTACTTATAACCTCATCATACAATTTTGATCATGTAACTTTTGATTGAATCAATTGATGTATTAGCTTTGAATGTAAGGAATATAAGGTTGATGTAGCTAATTAGCATATGCCAGAGGATATAAGGTTTCGAATGTTGTTAAAAAAAAATTACACGCTTCCAACATTCCACTCATGTTACACAGCTAGGTGGTGCCATTTGTCCCTTTATAGCTTCAAACTAATTTTTATTATTAGAAAAAAATATGATATCGGTACCATGCTTATAACAATAAAGCACGTGCACAAACATTTGTATGCATGGAACCTATATTTAAATTTTATTGATTAATTTAATTTGCTTAATACCAACTGGTCAAGAATTATTCATCCATATCTTTTTAAGAAAAATCAAAAGTTAATATCAAAATGAAAAAATTTATAAAGCAACAACTTCATTCATTGTTGCTATCATGACTACCTCCTACAATGTAGATTTGTGTATGACTTTCTAAAGTATATTTAGAAAAATTTTACACATTTTTTATGATGAAAGTAGCATAACAAATATGATTTCTTATGAGACAATAAATGATTGACGGTCAATATCAAGTACATATGTGATTTGCTTACGTGCAGTTCATATTGTGTTGGAACATCATTTTTGAGTTCACCGAGGTCCGTTGGTACTCCTCCATATTAATCTACCATTTTGTTAAATAGATAATCCCAAGCTGGCCACATTCCCATGTATTTAATGGGCTAAATCCAATTAAATAGGTTAACTACATTTTAATTTGTTAATTAGGTTTAAACATGTCAACTAAGTTAAGTAGATTAAATTAAACATGTTAAATGGACCTTAAATAGATTAAATAAGATCAAAAATCTACATTTGAATACAATCTCTTTAATTAAATGAGTTTAGATAATTGATCTACGAACCCAACATATTCACGTCAAATCTGGACATGCTTAGATAGGTTGGTGGCATGTCTAAATTGCCACCGTAATTATGCTGCCATGTGGACCATGGTTGGAGCAATATCAAAGTTACAACCCTTTTCTACTACGCAAATGCCTAGCTAAACTCTTTTGGCCGAGCAATTGTTATTCAATCACCAACCATGTTTTCCTACCCAAAATAAAATAAAATCAACAACCATGTTTAGGGGCTACACTGTAAATCTAGTCCAAAGCGTGATCTTTTCCCTTGGCCGCCCAAAGCACGAAACCTAACCAGAGATTAGAAAAAAAAAAAAAAAAAAAAGACAAACAGAATCTATGGGAATTAAATCCCAAGGCCATTTTAGTAAATCAAAAGCAAACTTTCAGACATTTGACCCCTCCCCTGAGAGAGAACAGAAACAAAAGGCAGGGGAGCACCCACCCGGGGAAAAAACACCATGGAAAGAAGAATAACAAGACGGGAAATACTTTGGTCCTCTCGGCCCAATTGGTGCATTTCAATTCCAAGCTTCTACTTCTAATCGAAGCTTCGAGCTTGCCCCTTCCCCTCAATCTCTGCCTCTCTGGAAGGCTTAGCTCCACAAATTTAGTTGAAAACCCCACTAAATCTCTGCTAAATCTCAGATCTAAACGTTAAAGATTTCTCCTTTCCTTGTTTTTGTCGCCTGTCTCGCCTTTTCTTGTGTCCAGTCTTTGCTTTCCCTTCCACAGAACAAAAAAGTTACAAACAAACAACACGCACATGCAAACACACACACACACACACACACACAGAGTATTTGTTGCCAAAATGGGATGAGATTGGATGAGAAAAGCAGCTGGGAATTGCTCATTCGCAGCTGCTTGTTAGAGGCGGCTTCGACTATTGTGCGTGGTATGGTTTCCTCCTCCTAAACGTCGGATTTCATAGTTTCTTGCTTGTAAAGATCGGATTTGTTTTTCTTGCGATTTTGGGATTATGGGTCTTAAAGATCTTTGCTTCATTGAATTTAGTACCAATATTCGCGAAACAAATCGCGAGTTTATATCTTACTTCTTTCAAAGATTCGATTTTTTTTAACCTGTTTCGATCGGTACCCAGTAGTAAAAAGATCCGATTTTTTTTTTCTTTTAGTTCTTCGTGGTGCTTGATTCAGTTGAGTTTTGGGTCTGATCGGAAGTTGGGATTTCTGTTGTTCGCGTCTCTCTTGCCTTTTTTCCACTGTATGGTCTTCTTTCACAAGATTGTTCTTCTTCCCTGCCCTCTGTATTTTGATCGTATTTTTCTTAGTCGCTTTAAAGCTTTGAATTGGTGGCTATCTAGATTTCCTATTGTTTTATGAGATTCTGTGTTCAAAACGCGGCTGTATAACTGGATTTTCTTAAATAAATGGAAAAATCGGGGCTTCAGAAATACTTTGGTCTTGTACTCCTAGTGATTGATTTAGCTTGCTACAGTCTTTGGGTTTAAAGGTTTTCTAGATTTCTGTTCATTCAAAAGAAGGAATACCTTATTTTGTTGTTATATTAATTGGATAAAGATTGAATTGCAAAAAAAATTGACAAGTTATTTTGGTCCTTCATTTATTTTTCTTGGTTATAAATTAGTTTTGCTTCCTAGTTCTGGTTAGTCAAATCATTTCCATTGATTCTTTGGTTTTGGCAGTTGTCAATTAGGAGTTTCTAGCGATGAAAGAGAAGTTTTGGAGAGTTTATCAGAGGAGGTTCACATCTCTTAATTATTGTTGTTAATTATTCAATCCCACAACCAATTTCTTTTCTCGGTAAGTCCCATTTCTATCTGATATCTTCCCCCCTTTCTTTCCCTATTTTTTCATTGAAACCCAGTTGCAGAAAAGCTATATTGTTGCGTTTTAAATTATAGTATTGGATTCTTGTTGATGGTTTTGCTGGTGTGATTCCTTCTCTCTAGAAGTAGCAGCTTGAAGTGTATTCTGAATGAGAAACTGAGGATGCTGCCAATTCGTTCCTGACTTCAAATTAGGTGATGAAATCTTTTTGTCTGTCTTCTGGTTTCTTTCTAACAATGCTTTCATGTTACTATATTTTTACCTTCTGCATCTTTTTTTTTTTTTGATGTAACTAATTCTTCATAGGTGACTTTGATCCTGCTTATGCAATGATTCAAGTAATATTTTTTTTTTCAGACTTGTGCTTTGTAGATAAGATATTATTTATTCTCTTTTTAGAAGCTAATATTTTGTTCTGGAATTTGTGAACCTATACTGTGATTACTATTTCTGACATGTTTGTATCGATGCAACTGCCTACTTAAGACCTATATTCATCAGAGTGGGAAATACAAATCATCATATTACTGTTGATATGTTGAATTCTGTGGCTGTGAAGTGGGTGCCTTGACTCTGACTTGGCTCTTGGTTTGTCTTGGATCTATCACATAAGGTTTAATTGTTGCAAGGATCGAGCTCTCACAGGATCAGAACTGATAGTAGTGCTTTGCCTGCTTGGATTCATGGCAACACTGCTACATGGTGAATCAAGACAGCTGTACTCATGGTGGTGGGGCAGTCATATCAGCCCAAAGAATTCCAAATGGCTTCAGGAAAATCTTACAGGTATTTATATCTCTTATTCATTATTGTCATGTTCAACGGATGCAGCTATGAACCTGATATCCTGCCAAGTGTTTGAAGTTCTGTGTGACCTGTAAGAAAACTTGTAAGATCAATCATTATGACCTGGTTATTGGGTATAATATTCTTGTAGACTAGTCAGAGTCTTCTGCTGGATATAACCATATCCATGTAACCCCAAAGGCAGTAGTAATGATTCAGCAGAAGCCTTAGCAAATTACAATCCTTTAACAGGCAGCTGAGAGTAATAAGCTTTACTTCTGTGTCATACATGCCAGCATCACTCTGATCTTGGATGTCTGTGAGTCGCATCCAAACTTCTGCTTCCTTAGTTTCTTTTTTTCTTTTCATCTTCCTAACACATGAAACAATAGTTAATTATAGTTAGATATTATTTGGCGAGCTAGGTATCATGCTAATTTAACAAACCATGTACTCCTATAACTCTTTGTATGTTTGCCTTTTCTATCATAAGTGTTACAGCAATGAGATCAAGATACTTCTTCTTGCATTAAATTCCTATCATGATATTTACCTACTGGAATTTTTTGTTTATATGATTATTGAACTCTTTGTTGTCTAAGAATGTGACAAGCAAACTATACTTAGGGTAAGCACTGATTGAAGCTTGAGTTGTAAAGATTGATGGGTCCTAATTAACCTACTTGATATCATAGCTTGGATACTGAATTTCTTGTGATACAACTGATGAGAATGTCATGGTGAACCTTTTGTTAAAGTGGATCATACTTGTACCAAGGATATGTTATCAAATTTCATCATGTATCTGAGATGATAAGTCATAATATAAGTCATGGTTATATAAAAGGGGAAATTGATTGTTCTCTGTTTGCTAAAGAAAATAAACATCTTCACAAGTTAGACAAAGTGATCATTGGATGCAAGGTACATATCAGTTTACCAAATCATTTGAGAATGCTATCCTCCAAGGCTCCAACAAAATGACTCTAAAGTAATTGTAGTTGCATAGAAAGCTTTGTGAAGAGAAGGGGAACCCCCCTTCCCCCATACCACATTACTTATTCACAAGGAATAGAGAATCATAGATATGTTTTGGGGTGGGAGTGGATAATTATTAAAATTTTTTAATAATAAATATTCATAATTAATATTTTTTAGCTTTTCTTAGTATTTTATTTTATTTTATTTATTTATTATATATATTATATTTTTTATTATTTTACAAAATAATATTTTTTTTTTCTTCTTCCTTCTTGTTCTTATACCTTCTCTGCGCCCATTGGTGCTGCCCCATCCCCTGCCACACCACCACAGCTCTCCTTCTATCTCAGCAAACGTCGATCCCGATTGCACCCCCGTCCCCTCTTTTCTTCTCATATCTTTTCCGCGCTCGCCGGTGATGCCCCACCACCGGTCCTCTTCCCTCTCAGCAAACGCCAATCCCGATCACACCTCCCGACACCCCTACTGGTACCGCCACCCTCGATGCCACCACTACCCCTCCTATCTCCTCCCTTGCCTCCTGCTCGAAATTGTTCCCCTATAGGATCAGTAAATAATAATAATAATAAAATAATAAAAAAATAAATTAAATAAAAAAGAGAGAGAAGAGAGACTCTCTCTCTCTTCTCCTTTTTCTCTCTTTCTTTTCTTTTTCTTTTCTTTCATTTTTCCTTTTTCCTTTCTTTTCTTTTCTTCTTCTTCTTTCTTTCTTTTCTTGTCTTCTTTCTTTCTGGCCGAAATAGGGGACGGGCTAGTGGCTAGTGGTTCGTGCTCCGACAAGGTGTGGCTTTACAGTCGGAGGACCAACAGCGGCGGCCAATGGCGGTGGAGCAAGGAACAGCCAGCGACATCACCGACTGCTAAGAAATCAAAGAGAAAAAAATATGGGGATTCTTCTGTGGTAGATTTTCGGTGAATCCGACGGCTGTCGGCAGCACCGAAGGCCATGGAAAGAAGGAGAAGGAGAGGAAGAGGGGCAGGGGCTTACCTCAAGCTCCGGTGGCATCTTTGATTTTGATTTTCGGTAGGTACAGGTACGAAAAGCTGGCAAAAATTGAGAGAAAGAGAGGAAAAAAAGGGGAAGAGAGCTTGGGCTTGTAGCGATGGCTTTAAAGAGAGGGCTCGTGCCTCTAAATAGGGCGGAGGGGAGCCGAATCCTCCTCAGATTCAAGTTTTTTTTTTTGTCAAAATTGGTGGAAGAAGACTCCCGCTCCAATTGGATTCGAAGAGAGGAAGAGGACTCTTCCTTTTTTTTTGGTTAAGATTCATGTGGAAAATTAAAAAAATCTAGGGCATTAGCCAGAGCTCGACACATAATGCGTTGGGAGGGTTTTGGCTTCCTGAGTTGGCAACACTACAATACTTCTCCACAGAGTATTGTTATGTATGTATGTATGTAACTTTTTTTTATATACAAAAAATTTATATGTATGTATGTATGTATGATATTCTATATTTAACTTTTTTATATATAAAAAAATTAAAAACTCGGTTATTTTCCTCAACCGTACGATCGGTCACATCGTGGGTTCACCGTGATGCCAACAAATATCTACAATAATCCGAGATAGAGTCTCTCTGCAAATGATATTCGGCCACGTGTCACCAAGTCTTGTTTCATGTGGTTCTGCAGCGTTGGGGTCTCCGTGAAAGCCTTCGAACCGCCGTGCCAATTTGACTAAAATATACTTAAAAATTTCAGAAAGGACATTAGATGGAGAGTCCGATGCCAACATCGGTGCGACCCATTTCCAAGGTTGAGGGCATGTCGTTATGTGACTAACGGCACACGTTCACCATTACCTCCATTCGCACCCTTTACCACCCCCACCATCACCACTCCCTTGGGCATCGAAAGCAACTCCATGCCTGGAGTTCATACAACCATAGTCCCCTCCTCCCCCCGCTTCGCTCACCGCCTCGCACTCCTGTGACCCCCCATCCTCTCTCTGTCAATGTTAAATAAACTTTGATCCCCGACTCATTTCCTCCCTACTTTTGTTCTCTCTCTTCCATCGTTGGCAAGGGATCGGAGCTCGAACGATGGCGATGGAGGTGGCCATAGAGTCTGGCGATGTCACAGGCATAGTTGGAAGCTATGGCCCTCGCGATGGAGGAACGGTGTCTATATATATAGAGAGAGAAAGGAAAAGGACAAAGGGAATATAATATTCTATTGCGGTGGGGGGAGGCCGAGGGGTGGAGTGGGGAGTTCTTGCTTGCATTAGAGGGAAAAAGAGGGGGTGGATGCTTGCGCATGGCACAGATGCCGAGGGGATCACTTCATGGAATCACCTCCTTCGCCTCTGACGCCTCCTTGCCATATGGCGTCTCGACACGTGGCGCATTGGGAAGGTTTTGGCTTTCTAAGTTGGCAACACCACAATACTCCACAAAATATTGTTATATATATATATATATATATATGATATCAAATTACTTATTCACAAGAAGGAATGTAGAATCGTATATATGTTGCCTTTGCTGGCTAGCATTTGATGTGATGCGCACATTGTGTCTTGTCCTATTAACACTTAGCATGCACTGACACAATAAGATATGCAAGTTTGTTAAAAAAAAAAAAATTACAACCTATGAAATGAGATATATAGCTTTATTCATCTTTTTTCTCCTAATTTAGACCAATTTAAACTGCTTTATCATAATGTCTAGGCCAAGGTTCGTTGTCTCGATACCGCACCTCCTACTGGTATCATTCTATTGCAGTGTTGGTACGCAGTACGTACGGTATGGTATGGCATAAACCAGTATGGTGTGGTGCGTCATGTATCGGGCAGTACAGCAAACACTAGTATGGGCATTTATTAAACACACTTTGCTTTGACCTCTAAATGTTTAACATTATGTGCATGTCATAGTTTCAAGGGGTTTGTTGTCTAAACTAACCTCTTACAAAGGTATTCAGACTTTCGTGGTAAAACCTGAAAGGACAAATTCATCTCATTTGAAAATTGAAGAAAGTGGGAGCATCATGACCTATAAGTTCATAGGCCCTAGAAGACCTGGGTCTATGGTGCATAGAGTTTCTTTGAGTTCCATAATGCTATTTAAATTTAAAGCAAGTAAAATATGATTTTATTGATTGCTTTTTCAAGAAAACCCATAATCATGGCTATGATGATTGGGGCATGTTTCAGGAATTAGCTCTTAAAGTCTTTATTCATCAAATAAACTGGTAATTGAAACCCATAAAAACCAAGAAAAATGAGAAAGAAAAACTTTCAATTTAATGTAAGCTGATGAACTTCTATCATTATTGCTTCCAATTCATTAATTAAGTCTTCAAATTCTCAGAAAAAATCAGAAAAAAAGGATTGTCAAAACTGCAGATCATCTTAAACAATGACAAGGTTATATGGGACAGTCAAGTGTGGGTTCAGAAAGGAGAAAACACAAAGTGCAAGCTTGTATTTTTGCATTTAGGCCTATATCTTATATTCTAAAATTGGTATAGAGTGCAAATTAAGGTATGTCCTACAGCCATTGCACGGTAATATGGGCCCTGTCGTGGTATCCAAACAGCAAGAAAAAGAATAGAAAGTAACAAGTATAAAGAGGAGAAGATGGGAGTAAAAAAGGAAAGAAAGGCGATGCAAAAGAGAGGTGAGAAAGATTCTGTATGACCCACTTACATCTGTAAAGCATCAGCTCCTATTAAAACAGGGGTGGTCACTAATCAGGGCGAAAAGACCATATTGGCCCTAATAAGTGACCGGCCGTATAGAATATAAGGTTGAGCGTATATGGGCTTAAATAAAGGTAGAATAACAAGAACACGGTGCCTCAAATACCCAGCAAGACATGATTATGGCAGATTAGGAAAAATGCATGTAGGAAAATCAGTTCTTTTGTGCATGTTGATGTTTGGGCAGCCAATGCTTCATCTTTAGATGGATTGAAATACATGGAGGAAACACAGTTTGATGATGTTGAGCAAATTCACATGACCCATTCAAGGTTTTTGACATTTCTAAATAATTAGGATAACTATGATCTAGAAAATAGGAAATGATGGATGTCCTGAATGACAATGCCATCTAACCAAAGACTCACTATGACTCAATGGCTTTGGAGGAACCACCATGAGGATCAAGAATTTATAGGTCTCCTTTCTCACGTCCTCCACCTATTGTCCTCTTTGCATGGAGATCCTAGAATTCACAATGAGCAGGATAAAATGTAATAGCACAATTCACACTGACAGACAATAAGTTGCATGGAAATTTAGGAACATGTGAGACTGAAGACAACGACAAGGAGGGTGAAGCTTGGATCTCTCCTTCACCCTCCTTGCCAAGAAATAGGAGATAAGGTATCATCAGCCAATGTAACATTGTTTGAAGAGGATAAATAACTAGAGAAGAAAATAATTAAGAGAAGCAATCATATGGTCAGATGCCCTTGAGTCAAATCTAGGGGTGTGAGCAATGAGATGCATGGTGAGGAAATAGAATACCTGACTGAGAAAAAGTGGCTTTAGATGGAGACTTCCGCAAAAGCAGTAAATTATACTCTTCTGGAGAATTAGAGATCATATTACATGAGGTAGAAAGCTTGGATGAAGCAGGTGATTAATGCCTGATTCATACTTTAACCCAAGCCAGCCTTCCAATGGCGTCCCAGTTGCATTGCACATAGTGATTGGTGCATCCATACTTGGTACATTTAATTGTGCTATTACCACCTCTGTACATGCACTTCAATCTCTTCCACCATTGTCATGAACTCCTATATCTCTACTAATAGAGATATATGCAGATTTGTCACCCATATACTGAGTAGGGGATGAGATAGATACCTGCTGAAGAAGAGCATGCACAATGTTTCAAAGAAGGAAGCTCACTACTACTCATGAGTTGACCCTTTAGTTGATCATAATCTGAACTAAACCTAGATATAAATTTAGCATCTCTAGAATCCTTCCTTTGCTTTCTTTGTTTTTCAATATCATTTATGGGAGGTTGGTACACATTTAACTCCTCCAAAATTCCTCTCAATTGACTATAGTGTTCACTAAATGATTCATTTCCTTGCTGAGGTGAAAAATCTGTTCATATATCTCTTAAATTCGAGAGGTAACCTTTTCTGATGAATACATTTCTTTTGTAGTTTCTCAGAATTACTTTGCTGTGTCATAGAATATGAAATCATTACTAACACTAGTCTCCATACTATTCCATAACAAACTCATAACTTGTGAATTTTCTCTCTGCCATTCTTTCGTTCTACCGTTACTTGATGGAGTATTTTCAATGAGATAATCATGTTTTCCTTTTGCCTTAAAGAAAATTTCTACGGCTTTGGCCCGTTGTAAATATTTCTTAGCTCCAGACAGCTTGATTCATGTACAAAATATATTACCAATGGAAATTCCTGCATTAGCATCACTATCTCCTCCCACCATAATCCATTAACAGTAAATGGAATCAATGTGCAGCAAGGAGTATAAATTACCAATTTAAGACAACTAAGGATCACAAGCACACTCGGGACAAGGAGATAATATGCAGCTTCCTACAAATCAAAAATCAAATAAGAACATGTTGATTGCCGCATTACAGGACAGCAAACACAGAATTTACTGATTTCAAAAAGGATGAAGATATTTTACCATGATCTGTTGTCCAGGTATTAAATCTTGATTGGACAGTTACTCTTCCATGAAAAATCAATGCCTATTTAAACATATCCAGCATTCAACAGCCCTCTTCCATGGCATCACAAGCTTCATATAATAAAGAGGGCTGCAATCGATAGACAGCATACATGGGATTCACATCTCATACAATCAAAGTTTTTCCTCATTTAAGATGTATCTCTTACAAGTCCTGGAACCATGCAACCGGAACAGAACAGTCCTAAGTTGGCTCTGACACCATCTCAGTAACCAAACAGCGAAAAAAGAAATAGAAAATAAAAAGAATAAGAGAGGAATAGAGGAGAAGATGGGAGGGAAAGGAGAGAAAGAAGACACAGAAGAGAGGGAAGAAAGATTCCATGCAGATTGCTTACATCTGTGTGTCATTAACTCCTATCAAAACAAGGGGGCGGTCACAAATTTAGAGCAAAAAAGACTATAGTGGCCTTAATAAGTGGCCTGTAAGCTTTGCTATACTGGTCAGTACTGGGGTGTACTAACCGCACCATACTATATTGATATCGAACATATATATAGTATGTGGGCATATCAAGACTAGATATGCCGAACTAGATATTGTACCAGGCATCCCAATATTATAATAGGATGGTACCAGTATGGTGTTCGGTACAGAGACAGCGAAATTTGGTGGCCAGCCATATACAATGCAAGGTTGAACTGCATTCTACTCATCTCAGGTGAACTTGATTGTTTGACACCTTATTCTTGAGGGAGTGCAGGTTTAGGGTTGCAACATGCCTGGCCACCACATACTTGAGAATTAAAAGAATTGATGAAGCACCCCAGGTGAATCCTGCTGACAGAAATCATGGCATCAGTTTTCATAAGGACTAGGAGTTATCTTTACCACATCATGGAGAGGAATCCATCACAGCAGCATAATTTGCAAACAATGGTGCAGATAAGGACAGATGTTATTACTGACGTGTTTCTAGTCAATTAAAACTTTTGGCATTAGTTTCTGTGATCTTTATTTTCATAATAATTTTTAATATAATAAACTTAATTTATGCAATCATTTTTGTGTGGTACAAGAACTTTACTTCTTGTTGGTCTGCTGTAAAGAGATAATTTTTAATATAATAAACTTAATTTATGCAATCATTTTTGTGTGGTACAAGAACTTTACTTCTTGTTGGTCTGCTGTAAAGAGATACTTTTATGAATCTCATTTCACTGAAAACTTGAGCTTCCCTGCACAGATGTGGACATGAAGGTCAAGGCAATGATCAAACTCATAGAAGAAGATGCCGATTCTTTTGCAAGGAGAGCAGAGATGTACTACAAGAAACGGCCTGAGCTTATGAAACTGGTGGAGGAGTTCTACCGAGCATACCGTGCTTTAGCTGAAAGATATGATCATGCAACTGGGGCACTCCGCCAGGCTCACCGAACCATGGCAGAAGCATTCCCCAACCAAGTCCCATTAGTGTTGCCTGATGAGTCACCCTCTGGTTCATCTGGCATGGAGGTGGAGCCTCAAACTCCTGAAATGCCTGCACCAATTCGAGCATCATTTGACCCAGATGACTTACAGAAGGATGCACTGGGTGAATCATCACATTTTCATGCCATTAAAAGAAATGGGGCTTATTCTGGAGAAAGTGATGCATCATCAAGCAAGAAAGGTTTGAAGCAGTTGAATGAGATGTTTGCAACTGGTGAAGGTGCAGCCCATACAAATTTAACTGAAGGAAGAGTACGAAAAGGCTTGAACTTCCAGGAAGAAGAAGGAAAAGTTTATGAGCATAAATCACATAGTGGATCAAGAGATCTTGAAAAACAAGAAATTGTGGAGAAAGAGGATTCAAGTGAGGAGATGAAGAATCTGCATGAAGAAATATCACGGTTATCAACAGAGATCCAAAATCTGAGAAACCAAATAAATTCAGAATCTAAGCGTTCTAATAAAGCTCAAAATGAAATCGAAAGTTTAAAGAACAGTCTCTCTAAATTAAACTCTGAGAAGAATGACACTCTTCTTCAATACCAGTTGTCTCTTGAAAGAATATCAAGTCTGGAATATGAAATCTCCAATGGACAAAATGAATTGAAAAAGCTTGGTGATGAGATGATGAGGGAAGTCATGAAGCTAAGGGGTGCTGAAGAACTTAACCAATCTCTGCAGTTGGAGCTGGACATGTTAGAACAGAAAGACAAGGCTCAGCAGCAAGAGCTTAATCAAAAGCAAGAAGAGTTAGTAAAACTTATAATTTCCTTAAAAGACGTACAAAAGCAATGCGCTGAGGCTGAAATGGCTCTGCAGTCCAGGGAGAAACTGTACTCCCAATCTCAGGAGGAGGTGAAGCTTTTGGGCTTGGAGATTCAAAAGATGATTGAGAAGTTGAAGGATATGGAATATAGCAATGTAGGTTTAGAAGCAGAAGTTCACAGGCTTAAGGAGGAGAATGACAGTCTAAATGAACAAAATTTCTCTTCTGCGATCAAGATAAAAGATCTTCAAGATGAAATCATTACCTTGAAGGACACAAAGAGGACACTTGAGATGGCTCTTCAGTCCATGGAGAAACTACACTCCCAATCTCAGGACAAGGTGAAGCTTTTGGGCTTGGAGATTCAAAAGGGAATTGAGAAGTTGAAGGACGTGGAACAGAGTAATGCGGGTTTAGAGGAGGAAGTATGCAAGCTTAAGGAGGAAATTGATAGCCTAAATTTACAGAATATCTCTTCTGCAGCTAAGATAAAAGATCTGCAAGATGAAATCATTTTCTTGAATGAAGCAAAGAGGACAATTGATAATGAAGTGAATGTCCATGTAGAAGAAAAGAAAATTCTTCAGCAAGAGCTTTGCCACCTAGAAGAAGATAGAAGCAATCTACTGCAGAGGAACCAAGGACTTATGGAGCAAATAAAAGCTGTCAGTGTTGATGCAGAGTCCCTTCAAGAATTGGCATGCAAGCTTAAGGAGGAAATCGATTGCCTAAACGAACAGAATCTCTCTTCTGTGGCTAAGGTAAAAGATCTTCAAGATGAAATCATTTTCTTGAATGAAACAAAGAGGACACTTGATCATGAAGTGAGCCTCCATGTAGAAGAAAAGAAAGTTCTTCAGCAAGAACTTTGCCACCTGGAAGAATATAGAAGTGATCTACTGCAGAGGAACCAAGTACTTATGGAGCAAATAAAAGCTGTTGGTGTTAATGCAGAGTCTGCTCAGGAATTGGCACGCAAGCTTAAGGAGGAAAATGATAGCCTAAATGAACAAATTCTCTCTTCTGCAGATAAGGTAAAAGATCTGCAAGATGAAATCATTTTCTTGAATGAAACAAAGAGGACACTTGATCATGAAGTGAGTCTCCATCTAGAAGAGAAGAAAGTTCTTCAGCAAGAACTTTGCCACCTAGAAGAATATAGAAGTGATCTACTGCAGAGGAACCAAGTACTTATGGAGCAAATAAAAGCTGTCGGTGTTAATGCAGAGTCCGTTCAGGAATTGGCACGCAAGCTTAAGGAGGAAAATGATAGCCTAAATGAACAAATTCTCTCTTCTGCAGCTAAGGTAAAAGATCTGCAAGATGAGATCATTTTCTTGAATGAAACAAAGAGGACACTTGATCATGAAGTGAGTCTCCATGTAGAAGAAAAGAAAGTTCTTCAGCAAGAACTTTGCCAGCTAGAACAAGATAGAAGTGATTTGGAGCAGAGGAATCAACTACTTATGGAGGAAATGAAGGCTTGCAGTGTAAATGCAGAGTCCCTTCAGGAATTGGTAAAGGAGTTGCAGAACGGAAACATGGAGCTGAAAGAGATCTGCATGAAACATGAGGTTGAAAAGGAACTTATTTTGGAGAAGCTAAAAAAAATGGATCAACTTTTGGAGAAGAATGTATTCTTAGAAAATTCTGTTTCAGATGCAAATGTTGAGTTAGAACTGTTAAGACAGAACATTGGAGCACTAGAAGCTTCAAAGGAATCTCTTACCGGTGAGATTTCCACACTTACTGCTGATAGGGCTTTGCTTGCTTCTCAGGTAGAGATCCATGCTAAGAATGTGGAGAAGATCTCAGAGAAAAATACCTTCTTGGAGAACTCCCTGTCGGATGTGAATGCTGAGCTTGAATGTCTTAGAACAAAGTTGAAGGACTCTGAAGAATCCTGCCAGTCTCTCAATGATCAGAATTCTAGTCTTCTTGCTGAAAAACATACTTTTGCCAACCAGGTAAATGTTTCAAGATCTTCCTCTTTCTTGATCTAGATTTAGGTTGTTTTATTTGAATTTCTTGAGTAATTAATCATTTTGAAATCATGTCTAAGTTCTGTATATTTTGTATAATCTTCTTCGAAGTATTAGCTTTTGGACAATGATTTTTAATGTTTGTCATCCTATGTTACTTAACCATCTTTTTACTCTTTTTTTGTGTAAAAGACTCAAAATAAGTCCTGACTTCCAAGTTTGATTGCCAGGTGAAAAGTGTTACAGAGAATCTGGAATATCTGGAGGTCAGGTATGCAGCTCTAGAAGACAAGCACTCGAGTTTGTTAAGGGAGAAAGATCTTACCCTCACTCAAGTCAAGGACTTGCAAGATCTATTGAAACTAGAGAAACAAGTACATGAAACTTCTATCCAGTCATACAAGGGCCAGCTGGTCACTCTAGAAAACCAGATCCATTGCCTGCAAAAAGAAAGCCATCTTATGGAGGAGAAGCTGGAACTGGAAGAGCTAAAGAATATGAATGCCTTACTTGACATTTTCATCTTGCAAAGAAGTTTGTGTGATATGAAAGAAGGAAACTTGATTCTCTCCAAAGAATGTCAAAAGCATCTAGAGGCATCTTTGTCTGCAGAGAGGCTGGTTTCACAACTCGAGAAGGAAAATCTTGTCCAGAGAGGAGAGATGATGTTGCTAACAGAACATAATGAGAAGCTAAAAGAAGGCATATATCATGTGGTGAAAACACTAAATACAAACATGAATGTTGGATCTGTAGATGGAATCAATGGTGAAGTTTCGTTGCAGAATATGATGGTTGACATTAAAAGATTGCTAAATTGTATTTCAGATGCAGAGGATGAAAACCGGCATCTCCATATTCAGATATCAGTTCTTGTCACCCTTCTAAAGCAAATAGGAATGGATTTGGCTGATATGAGATGGGAAAAATGTGTCATTGAGCAGGAACTTCATGTCAAAACAGCAGAATTATTAACTTTGCAAAACAAAAAGCATGAACTCTTGGAGATGAATGAAGAACTGAGGCAAGTCTTAATGGCAAGCAACCAAAGGGAGGAAGTACTGAAAACTGCGATGGATATTCTTCATGGACAGCTATCAGTTCTGCAAGAATCTCATCAGATGTTGCAAACTGAAATTTATGAGCGTGTTGAAGAAAATCAGTCTCTATTGAAGGAACTTGACAGCTTGAGGGAGAAGCACAATGAAGTGGTAGATGAAAACAGTGTTGTTCTTGCAGAGGCCATGACACTGGAGCATCTCTATTTCTTCTTCAGGAGTCTTAATGCTGAGAGGATGTTGGAGTTGAAGTTGTTGAGTGATGAACTGGATTGTCTTTATTTGGTAAAAAATGACCTTGATTATCAGATCAAAGAACTGAATAAAAAAACAGGAGTATTACTAGCAGAAAACATGCACCTTAAGGAATCCATCATTTATTTGGAAGAGTTGAGAAGTCGTTTACTGATTTTAGAGTTTGACCTAAACACAGCGACAGGTCTTTGTGAAGAATTGCATCTTCAAATTCAATCGAGGAACAATCTGTTGACACAAAAAAACAGGGAACTTTCAGAAGCAAATCAGAAAATTCTGTCCACACAAGAAAAGAACAAAGAATTATGTACAGTTCTTGAGGCTCTTCAGCAGGATATTGTTATGGCTAAGATGGTAAAAGGAGAGCTAGAGAAAAAGATCTCACTTCTATCAGAAGGTAATGCCTTCAGGGACAAGGAGATTGCATGCCTTACTGAAGCAAATGAGATGATGCAAGGGGAGATAAATAGACTGCATGAAGAGGCTGAAGTGCTTATAAGAAGGGAGGAGCATCTGACTTCCGACCTGCAGAAAGAAATAGATGAAGTCAAGCACTGTGAAGGAGAAATTGCAGAATTATTAAGTGATGCTCAAATCTCTGCAGTTAATGCAGCACTGTATGAAGAAAAGGTATTTGAGCTGATTGTAGAAGGTGTGAGTCTTGATATTAGTGCCTTTGTGCAAAAAGAGATGCTCAACAAGGTAATCACTTTAGGAAATGCATATATTGGTGAGCTAAAGGAAAAACTTTTCATCCTGGAGGGAGAAACTAGAGGATTAAAGTCTGATTTGAATGCATATCTGCCTCTTTTAATGTCTTTATCGGACAGCATCACCTCTCTAGAAGAACATACCCTTTCACTGTCAAATCTTTATGCACCAAAGGATCACAAAGAACAGGTATTTGTTTCTCTATCATTGATGATAATCATCAAAGTCTTACTGAATGTTACCTTCATCTCTGTGTAGTGTTATATCAACTTCTTTTATTTTTTAACATTTTACAATTGTTGCTTCGAGGATGAATGTCCCTACAACAAATTCATTACGGAGCATCAAACATCAAAATAACTTGCAAATTCTGCTATATGATGGATGTGCTTGAGTTACCTGCAAATATGATTTTATTCATTTGTTATCCCATACTAAATGTAGATTTTTTCTGATTCCCTGAATATTGGAAATTGTCTTAATTTCTCACTGAAACCAAAATCAGGACCTCATGGCTGATGGGTCAGACACAGGTTGGGCACATTAATGAACATGAAATGACTGAGGCTTTATTTTTTAACACATTCAGCATGTCTTTTTGCAGGATATGATTTCGATGTTTCATCAGCATGATGAGAGCAGTCAACCAAGAGAAGGCCGTGATGCTGTGGCGTCTGCTGGAGTCCTAGTGATGCAGAAGTTGATTACCAAAGTTGAAGCACTTAAACAGCGGATTATATATACTGGGAGTCTCTTAGAACAGGAAAAGTTTGCTTTCATTGCTAACCTAGAGGCTACAAGGAAAGAAATTGAAGAGTTAAAAGCAACTGCAATGCAAGGGAAGGTACAAGAGGGTTCGATCAGACAACTGAATGAGGATGAAGACATTGATGATGCTGAGTCTTCCAAGGTGAAGTATGAGCAGAGAATGAAAGATATTCAGCTCGACCAGGTTTCAAGTTCTTCACAACATGGGAATGGTGTTGGCTCATATAGTCTGAGTAAAATTGAAGATGCTGAAATCGATGATCAAATGCTTCAGTTATGGGAAACTGCTGAAAGAGACTGTAGTCATGGGACATGGAAAGCATCATCAGTAGCTATGGAGTATGATATACAGGCTGTGGAGGACGACAAGGGTGAATGCCCTTCTTCTGAACTAGGGATGGAGAAAGAGTTGGGCATTGACAAGCTAGAGATACCTAAGAGAGCGTCGGAATCCCAACAAGAATGGAACAAGAGGGTCCTCAAAAGGCTGGCTTCTGATTCCCAGAGGTTGTCAGCCCTTCAGACAAGTGTGGAGGAGTTGAAGAGGAAGATGGAAAACTCTCAAAAAGGGAAGCGAAATATGAGTTCTGAGTATGATACAATCAGCACACAATTGAAAAAGGCTGAGAATGATCTATCGCAGCTGATTGATATCACCAGCAAGTCGATGAAGAAGACCAAAGACTATTCCGTTCCTTCTGATGATATAGATGTTGAAACTGAAGAACTGGGGAACATGGGAAGAAGGAAAATCTCAGAAGAGGCATGGAAGGGATCCGAAAAGATTGGAAGATTGGAGTTGGAACTGCAAAAAATCCAGTATATCTTGCTGAAACTTGAAGAAGAGCATGAGAACAGCCAAAGTAAAGCTGCAGACAGAAGTGCCAGAGTCCTTTTGAGGGATTATTTCTATGGAAGAAGAGACAACCCCAGACAGAAAAAGAAGAACCCATTCTGTGGGTGCTTGAGGCCTAAAACCAAGGGTGACTAGTAATATCCTCTTCTTTGAATAATTTGAGAAGTTCTTGTCTCTCACAGCAGAATCTGCCATCTTGGCATGTAGTGTTCCTTCTCAGGAAAGAGGTATGGGATCTTGAGCACCTGATTTTCACTACAGTTTTACTCTATAGGCTGTTGTGAGAATTTTTCTTGGCTAAGTCCGCTGCATTCTGAATTGCTTAGCTTTAGAGTAAGTGTATATTTTAGGCCTAGTTTAAGTCAGTTGAGCTTCTTGGAGAACTTTACCCTTTTTTTGCTCTTTATCTTTTTTATTTAATACATTTGCACAAGTTATCATCTGAACACCTGTTATTAAGGTTTTGTATGATGTTCTAAAAGTGAATGTTGCAGCTATATACTGACTACTGACAGAGCCTTGAGATCATGAACTCCAAACTACATCTCTGCTCTACCATGAGCAAGGTTACTTAGTGTTTGGTTAACAGCTGGAGGTAAATTTCTTGTTCGTCGTTTTATGAAGCTTTCTTGATTTAGAGTCTGTTCCATGGAACTTATTTTGATTTGGTTTTGATGACCGTATTGTTATCAGATAAGATGCATGTGTATTTCTTCTGAGCCACCCTAGTATAGATATATTGAGGTTTCAAGCCATGGTACATGGACTTGGGTTCCTGTGTGGCTAATCTGGCCGCGTTTAAGCACCAGATTTTTTACGGGATTTAAGAAATGTTATGAAATGGTGCCAACTTGTTCAGTCAAGCTGGTTAAGTTCCTGGTTGTTGCACACCGGTGACTTGGGTTCAAATCCTGGCCTTGCCCCAAGTCCAGCCAGGCTTCATCCTGTCCTAGTTCTCGCAAAACAAATTGGATTTACTTGTTATGGAGCTGCATCTGAGTATCATACCAATGCCTTTGATAAGGTGTTGGTGGTGCAGGTACTACAGGCTAAATTGCAGAATCTACTAGGTAACACAGGTTTCAAGTGCTGGCCAGTGCGTGGCCACTGCTGATGCCTAGGGCAAGTCAATACTTTATAACTAAATTATTTTTGATTAAAAAGGATATCAGGTCTTTGTTTTGAACCTTTATTATTTATTTTCGCATGGCATGGCACAGTATGCCTGCACGCATGCAGGGCTTGAAATGACTATGATCTAATGAATTTTTTTCCATTTTTTGGCAAGAGCATGTCTTCTTTATCATACTGTTTCAAATTCTTGGGCAGCTTTATGTTTATTCTTAGCTCCTTTGGTGACCCAAGGTGATGATTTTCCCATTGATCATTTCACTTAGAATGATGTGATGATTTTCAAGGGCCTTTAGCTGGATATTGGATTCAAAATGTCAAGGTTCTTTCTGAAAATTCCACTAATGTACCTTTACCACATTGACCTATATATAATAGGGCAGTATGATGGTAATGGTATAGTTTTTTAAATGAGAATTTGGAGCTTTACTTTGCAATAGGGAAAAAATGGCTACTCCATCCCAAAACATGTTCAATGGAGTCTTGACTCATCTAGCTGCTGAAAAATACATTGTATAAGGGAAATTTCCAACTATAATATTGTAAGGAAGCCTGTTATTTTTATATATTTTATTGTTTTATAAATATTTTATCGAATTGATCAAAGTTGGAACTTTGCTATATACTGAGCACCAAAATAGCTTTTGTAATTTTGGCCTCTTAATTCACAGTAACCAGAGGTACCATGTCCTCAGGAAATTTGACAGGAAGACTAGCTTATGATAAGTTTTTACCATCAGATGTTTTGATGTTTCAAATCAATGCTTGTCATGAAAAGTATATATCATAAACCCATTGTGATACTATGTATATGCTAAAAGTAATTTAATGCCAAAATGCTGTGAAATTCAACAACAATATGGTGGTGCTTGGTTCTACTGGTTCTACAGGCTAATCCTCTACCCTACATTGTATCAACAAGAATTTTATGTTATATTACAGAGGTTCAATTGCATGCAGGAAAGCATAAGGAATCATTTGGATCATGGAATGCTGTACCTTCTTTTATTACCTCATACCATTTGTACTGGTCTAGTACCGATACGTCATTTTAGAGCATACCGTACCAAATTATATATTGATATTATAGTAGAATTTTATTGGTATAGGATCCTGTATTGGGATAATGAATCCTTATGTAATTTCTTACTTCTCGTTAGGGTCTGGCACTTAATAATGAGAGATGAGAGCCTTATTCAGAGAACCACGCCAATGGACTGGTTTAGAAAATATTTCATGGCTTGGGGTGGGTAAAATAATACTCACACCTTTGCAAGATGAGATGTAGAAGTCCTGGTGGAACCGTACCCTGTCCCCATGGTCACATCCCTCTGCCTAACTGCCCTGCCTGACAAGTAGAGGCTCTTGGTTTGGGTCTTAGGTGGTATTTGCGATGTATTTGGACTCAACTACGACATGTTGGTCCCCCTTTTTTTCTCCCTCAAAGCATGATCGGAAGATCCTGTGAGCTGCTAATGAAACGCATTCATTGTATCATATGCTTGACAAGGGCTGTCAAGGACTTCTCAAAACTTATCGCACAACTCAGCAAACTCAGCCTAACAAATGATGCAGACTCTGGTGTTCAACATCGAAGCTCTTAATGCGAAATTGTTACCGTTTCCTGAGTCTACCCGCCCACTAGAAAGATAATCTTGAAATTGCCAATTCCAGAAAAGATCAGATTATTTGGATGGCTGTGTCCCTTCAACAAAATCCTAACGATGGACAACTTCGCAACAAAAGGAGTCTTGGTCGACCCATCGTGTAGACCATGCTGCTCACATGAAGAGTCGATCGATCACCTCCGATTGTGCTTGTTATTCTTCAGCACAGTCTGGATGACCCTCATCCCCTTTTCCGTACATATACATTCCCTAAGAATGCTGTGCATCTCTAAAATCAATGAATCCTCCAGGAAAACATCCTTCGCCCTGGCATTTCAGAAAAAAAAGCATTTGGAAAAGGAAAACGCGAAGCAATGTTTTGTAGTATTGGCTTGATGAAGCTTTTTACAACACAAATTGGTTCCTCCTAACTTCTGATGGATGTATCAGCAGAAGTTCTAGTGTTATTATTTACTCTCGCAGCATAGGATGTGACATGAATCGCCACTAGATGAAGTTGGAGAGTAACTATATGCCAACAAATAAAATTTCTTCCTTCGTTCTAGAATGTAAAGCATTATCTCCTCTTGCTGGCTCCTTGTAACAACTATTTTTTGTTAGAATGCAGCTTGATGCAAAACATAAAACTATCGGTATCTCATTAATTCACAATTCCTTCTTTGGAGATAAAGGCTTGCTGATGTTTATATAGCATCTTTGAAGCCATCTTTTATGCTAGTAGTCTAGTGTTACATACTTCCTACTGCTCTTGGGTTGATTCCAATTCCCTTCACACATTTGTCCTATTTGTTGCTTCAGAGATGCAGTTTCTATTTGCCCCTCAACAAATCTAGTGGGCATGTGTGAAGCTCGTAATGTTGGTCCTGATAAATCTCAATTTCGTGCTTCCTCTTCATTGTGATAATGTTTATTTTTAAACTCATTATAGAATAATGAGGTTCTTGTAATAAATTTTTGATATTTAACAACAACCAAAGAAATCCAAATAAGCAACATTGTCTCTGATGCAAGAATAATTATACATCATTTGCATGCCTGATGACCTTGAATAGATCATATAAAAAATTGCTCTCTAAAAATATAGAAAACAAAGAAGTCTATGCGGTGAAATCTTCAATAACCGAGTAAAAATAGATATATAAGGTGCACTCTTGAGAATTGGTCGTCCGAGGATTTGAAAGCAAAGAAGATATAACAAATAACTCTGAAATGAAGCGACTTGTTATGCTATTAAATTCCAAACAGAGAGATAATACCAAGTTGGTGGATGAAGTTTGTACACGTCTAGAATATTTTGAATCCAATGGTAGTAGCAAAGGAGTGCAAACAAACCAAATAGCAGACTGGCTCATTGTGTTTTAAATGATAATCAAATTAGTGTTGTGCTTTATCTAATGTGTCCAAGCACGAGCAATTTGTTATGTGAGCTTAACTCAAGTCTACTTGAGCTCTTGTTTATTTTGGAGCCTAGGCTCATTTCTTAGCTGCACCAAACTTATAGAAGCCTGTCATAAACTTAGAATTTGTTTGGATATTTTTATAGCATTGGACTGAAAATCATATAGAAATCGAGCCTATTGACCCATCTATCTTGTATTTTCTAAGAGTTTGTCTAAACTTAGCCCAGATCACATAGTCTTTGTGTTGCAGAAAGAAAAGATTTTTGGAGGTCTTTTTTTCTTCCCATAGAATTTGGGATGGATGGTATTTGATTCATATAGCATTATAAGGTTATGTTTAAATGGATTGGACCATCTATTTAAACATGGCCTTATATGAATCAACTACCATCTAACCCAAATTATGTGGGAAGAAAGAAAAACTTCCATAAAGCTTTTGTTATTCTTGTAGTCTAAAGACTTTAGACAGGCTTTCAAAAAAATTGCAAGATAGATGGGCCAGTAGGCCCCATTCCTATGGGATGTGCAGTCCAATCCTATAGACATGCTCTAAGTTTGATGACTAAACTGACAAGCTTCTTTGAGCTTGGTGCAGTTAAGAAATGAGCCTAGGTTCAGAAATGAATAAGAGCTGAAGTAGGCTTGAGTTGAGTTCACATGACAGACTGCTCATGCTTGAGCGCATTAGATCAAAGCTCAACACAAGCTTGATTATCATTTAAAACACAATGAGCCATGCCTGAGAAGCCTACTATTTGGTTATGTTTGTTACTGCGATTGGATTCAAAATATTCTAGACATGTACAAACTTCATCCACCAACTTGATATCATCTCTCCTTTTGGAATTTAATAGCATAAAAGATCTCTTCATTTCAGTCTTATTTGTGATAATTTCTTTGCTTTCAAATCCTCTTATGACCAATTCTAAAAAGTACGACTTATTCAAATATTTGTACTCTACTATTACAGATGTCAGAGCACAGACTTCTTTGCTTTATATGCTTTTAGAGAGTGAATTATTATATAATCTATTTAAGACATCAAGAATGCAATGATGTATAATTATTCTTTTCCTAGAATGAGTTGAAAATAAATATTATCATTGGAGAGGAAGCAAGAAATTGAGATTTATTAGGACCGGTATAACGTATGTATCCACTAAACTAGTTGAGAGGCAGACAGAAACTGCACCTTTGAAGTAACAATAAAAAAAATATGGTGGCTGAGAAAATTGAAGTCAACTCAAGAGTAGTAGCAAGCATGTAATATATAGTAGCCTTATATGCTAGACTGCTAGTGTATAAGATGGCTTCACGGATGCTACATAAATATCATCAATACAAATATATGAAAGGAGAGTAACCGGTGACACATGTTGATTGAAGAAGGTACCATATTTTTTCTCTCCGAATCGTATTATTCTTCCATCGTAGATGAATAAGGTGCTGGATCATGCTATGCCATTCTTCTATGGTAGATCAAGACCTTGCGATTTTTCTCGAGACTTAATATAACGTGCTTTGAATATGATATGACGTGCCAATCCCAATTTGATCTTTTGGTTTAGGAAAAAAATTGGGGTTATATGACATTTGTGAACCAAAATGGAAGTAGGAAAAACTAGGGTTATCTTTGCTACCACATGTGCTGCATCCATGTCCAATCACCCACGTTGGACAGTGGGATTAGTTGATCCTGTTGAAATGGGCCTGTATGTTGTGCGAGAGTGAAATCTGAAGCTCATCGATAGCAAATTATTTTAAGATCATGGAAAGATCTATTCCATTATCTCAAATGAGCAAATCATCTACGAACAGTGCATGTGTCTCACCCTTATTTCTCCTCATCAGTGGAGGGAGGTGCAGCACATGCTCCTCGGCCTTTCTTTTTTGGAGGTTGCTCCTAATAGAGTAACCTTCTTATCCTTATGAAAGATTAGGATGAAAAAATAGTAGGAGGGTTACTATTTTAAACAGCCTTTTGCTTCCCCATTTTAATGGCCATAGGTTGGAGAAATACAATCGAAAAGAAAGACAGAATGAGATTAAAGAAGAGGGAAAAAAGGTGCAATTTTTTTCTTTTCCATTTTTTTCTCTTGGTATTAAGGGACACATGGCAGACATTGCTTTTTTTTTTTTATAAGTATTGACCAACAAAGGAGAGACAGGGTCAAATAGGTAAACAGAGAAAGCCAGGACATATGAAGATCAATATAGGTGATTTTCTTTTTTTTAAAAAAAAAATATCCCAAGCAAAGTTGGAAGATCAAAGAACACATGGTGCCGGGGTTGATTTTTTATATATAATATTTAATCATGCTATGTAATTTTGATGTTGGTTTATTTAATAGAAAAAAATGGTGAAAGAAGAGTAGATACAAAAGAAAAACAAATTAGACGTGATGCTGTTGGGGGAGAGCAGGGTTTTTTTCTTAAAAAAATGTCAGGGGGAAGCAAGGATCGAAAAAAGACTATAAAGGAAGTAGAAAAAATGAATTTGTTAGATTTTTTTTTTTTCAAATGTTTTGCTGAGAAGCATAGGGAACCCTAGATTTTTTCCTCATTTGGGGTTAGGGTTTGGAGAAATATCCATAAAAATATTGAAAAGGAAGAGAATTATGAGGTGAAGGCTAGAGAATGGAATAAGTGGGTATCTAAAAGAAGAGAGGGATATGGTTTTATTTTTTCTATTTGGAGAATGGAGGAGAAGAGTGGTACAGGGTCGGAGAAAAAAAAATGAATGAGAGGGATGAGGAAGGGGAAAGAAAAAAGGACTAAAGAGGTCAAGGCTAGGCCTTCTTACCTTAGAATGATGTCGAAAGGGCCAACGTACTTTCTCGAGCCCTTGAAGAGCTTTGCGAGTTACGGTACAATGAACTTTTGGTGCAGTGACACCATGGAGAAGCAGATGGTTGAAGCATAAGAGGGTGATTAGGATTGAAGAGTGTGATACCTCAATCCATCATAAATCTTAAAGCATCAGAAAAAAGACAAAAATAATAGAACGATGAAGAAGACTCTGATTGAGAGTCTTCTTTCTTCCGATTTCTAATGAAAATCGAAGCTGAGGAGGAGTCTAAGCCCTTCCTGTCGACCATTATTTAAATGGACCAAGTCCCTAGGAAAAATACCGGCTACCAGCCATTACTAGAGAAATCCCTCATTTTCTTCTTCTTCTGAGAAATCTTTTATTATGTTCATCAAATTCAATCATTATTGAAGCTCCCTTCTAATCCTCCCTCTGCATCTTCCTTAGTCCTTAGATCATAATTTCCAGCTTTCGATTGGTCATTATTGAATTTTTGAATGGAAATAAGGACCCCTATTTTTCCCCTTATTTGTCTATTCTTTTTGATTTTGCTGGTACCATTCATCGCCGCCAATCATCTAGAAGGGAAGCACCAACCACATCATTATAGCTTCAATTGCTGCCAACCCTAGTCAGACCAGTCATGGCCTCTATTCTGGGGGAAGAATAGGGAACATAAGTCCCATGTTCTACTGAAAAGAAAAAAAATAGAGGAAAAAGAAAAGAAGAAAAAGGAGAGGAAAAAAAGAAAGAAAAGGAAAGAGAGAAGAAAGTTCTCTCTCCCCTTCACTCTCTCTTCCCTTTTTTCACTCTCCATTTTTTCTCTAATTTCTCTCTCTACTTTTTTTCTTTAATTTTTCTCTACAATTTTTCTCTCTAAATTGTTTCTTTGTCTTAAGGTTATTTGAATTTTGTAGAAGACCGTCAATGAGTTAGAATGACTCTAATGAAAGGATCCTAGTCCATGGTCATTAGGCAGCATGCCGGCACTGATCTGGATAAATTGGATTCTTCTAAATTCGATTATTCGTTGTTGACCTAAAAATTAATTTTTATGATGATAAAAAATTTTGAGTATAAGTTATAAAGTCTAGCCTTATTTTTGAGGATGTGTAGTTTAAATTCTAAGTGTTCACCTATTTCAAGCGATTTTTATAAATTTAATGAAGCACCACCAATCAAGAGGTTCTTGAAGAAAATCCAGTTTAGAAAGCAAGTATAGCTTATAAATAAAATTAGAGAAGAAGAACTGCTAAAAATTTTATGGCATGCTTGGCACACAATTTAAGTCGATCAAGTAGAAATTTTAGTCGACTATGTATCAATAATAGAAAGCTAAGTTTCAAGATTTAGGAGACTTAGTCGACTAAGTTAAGAAGTTAGTCAACTTAGTCTTAGAGAATAGCATAAGAAAGATAAATTTTAGGATCCAGAGGACTTAATCAACTAATTAAGTCTAAAGGTTAGTCGACTCAGTCTCAGAGAATAACAATAGGATAGAAATGAAGGAAAATCCTGATTTCCTGGTCCAGGTTCATTCAGATCTGATCAGATCAAGAGATATATTTCAAAACTTTTTCTCTTGATTTCAATCAGATCTTGATATGTTTCAGATCTGATTCTTATTATTTTAATAAAATAAAATTAAAAAGATAAATTAAATCAAATTTAATTTACCTGATCTGGATAATCCTATTACCCTGTTGATGATCCTGTTTGCAGCGGAAGGTTCTGGATCTTAGCCACGCAAGCGCCTGGCCTCTACCGGTATCCACTCGGGTTGGATCTGGAGATCCTCTTCTTCTCTATCACGCCTCCAAAAATTAGATCTGAATCTGATTTGGAGGATCTTCAAAACTCTTTTGAAGATGAGCAGTCGTCCTTTGCAGCAGCGCAGCCTTCTTATTTTTGATCGCCTTTCTTTGATCTGAATCGCACCAACCAAGGTCCAAAACTCCTTTTGGACGTGGAGAGCAAGGGGAGAAGAGACTATGGCATGGAGAAGGAGGGGAGAGGCAGCCTTGGGGCGTGGAGAAACTATGATCTCATCATATCTCTATCTCATACAATCTGAGTTGGATATAGGGTCTTATTTATAGACTAGCTGTGATCCAACTCCTCTTCTTCCCAACCAATCACAACCCTTTATGAAATCAGATCTAAATCTGATTGGTGGGAATAGAGACCCCTGGATTCCTCCTTAGAGGATGCCTAAGACCAGTCAAAGTTGGTACTTAGAAGAACTCTAATTGGAATCCAAAAACAAGATGGAGTCCTTATCCAACAAGGACTCCTAGGCGCCTCCAACTTGGGCACACGCCTAGGGTGGCGTGCGCCCTTCTCCTTGCCAGGTTCTGGCAGGGGGACAGGCCCCCACTAGCTCTCCAATAGATGCATGACATGTGGTCAAAAGTCAAAGTATCAACGGTCAATGTTTGACCAGTCAAAGGTAGACTTTTGACCAAAGTCAAAGAACAAGAAATGGCAGGTGATCAAAAATGGCAGGTAATATCTTACAAATAAGACAACCTTTTCTGACTTGGACAACTTCCTGTCAGACCACATGAAGGCCTCTGTTTGAGCACAAACTCCTTTGGCTCAGACATGACAACTTATTTATGATAGCAAAAGAAGAACGTTAGGTTCAATCGAGTGCTAGCACGATTTCCTTGAACCTAATTGAATCTCATTCAGATCGAAGAACGTTAGGTTCAATCGAGTGCTAGCACGATTTTCTTGAACCTAATTGAATCTCATTCAGATCAATTGAACTAGATCAGTTCAATTGATGATCACTAGATTCAAACCCTTGTTTGTGTGACCCAATTAGGTTCAGTTCTGTATGGTAATAGGATATGTCATGATCTCTATCATCGACATCATCGAAACTCCTTTCGATGGATCAGAACTCTTCTAATTCGAACAGCTAGAATGATCGATCATCTAAATCATTCTAATTGCTCCCAAAATCCACCAGTGACACCTAGCAGTATATGGTGGCAACCCATCAGAGCTGAATGTGAACCTCTTGGTGCAGCTACCTGTGTGATTCAGTTCTTCTATCTTGAGCCCTGATCAGATTAGGGTTAAGGTGAACTCGTCAAACCCTAGTCTCTATCATATGATGTAATCATTCGATTCGAGTCCAATGTGAAAATCTAAATAGAAACTCTTTCTATTATTTCACTCTACCATGGCCATGGATTTCTGGACTTGATTCTCATGATCATCATAGGGCTACTCCTCTACCACCGAGGTAAATAGATTCCATCTTGATGCAATCCAGTTCCTACAATGAACATGTCATAGCCAACATACACCTCAGGGTTCCATATGGCTAGGAGACCGAGTAATGGTGTAGTCAAACTATAACACCCTCAAGGTGAACTGCCGATGCATCTCAGGTCAAAGAACCAGACACACTACTGCAGCATCGAGTCAGTCATTGACGAGAAGGTAGACTCCCTAATGACTACTCGAGATGGTCACGCTCAGTGCCCTCGTTCTCTAATGAGTACCTGTACTCTCGCTCTGGTGTCTCCACACCGTAGACTCAAGACTCATCTACTAAAGAGAAGTGATTGTACACCAACCTTTCGGATCAATCACCATCCTCGTGATGATCCTATGGTCAGGAGCAATTTATGAGTTAATAATGATTATTCATGTTTTAAATTTTCAACTCTTGAAAATATGAATTATCATTACCATTAACTCAAAGGATGTATCACAGACACTAAATACACATATATGATAGAAAATAACTCATTTATTGATTTTAGTCAAAATTATAATTTTGCCCCTAGAAGTGTATTACAAGTGTCAGCCAATTCTGGCTTCTAGGGCACATATATCTAACAAGAAAGATAGATTTTTAAGTTTTGCCCACTTAGCAGACTAAGTCAGATTGAGTAGACTAAGACATAGTCGACTCAAAAAAACTTAGTCGACTAAATTCACTGTAACAACTAGTTTTGCAGCTTTTTTATCCCATATGCCTTTCAATGGCTATTTTCTTATTTTTAATGACTAAATCACTTTTTAAAGATCTCTTAAATGAATTAAAATGATGGAAAATCTTAAGGATATATAAGAAAATCTTTAGAGCATTGGAAAGAATTTTTGGAGTAATTTATTAAGTATCCCTTGAGAAATCAAAAGGAGTGAGCTAAAAAGAGAAGAGAAAGAGTTATTTTTAGAGTTATTCTTTATCATTCTACTACAAATCATTCTCAAGCAAGTAAGAGCAAGAGTGAATTGAAATGAAAAAATAATCAAGTCAAGAATCAAGAAGCCTCACCATTACTCAAGCATTCAAAAAGAAGTCAAGCATTCAACTATCATCATTTGGACTTCTATCGATTCTTCAAAGAGTTTTTATTTCTCTAAACTTAATCTTTATATTTTTATATTTTATTTTAAATTTTTTGGTGGTGAGAAACTTGGATTAGTCCAAGACCTTGAGTTGGATGTTTGTGATGGTTTGATTAGTAAGCCAAGATTAAAATCAATTAGAGCTGATTGTTAATCCAGAGAAAAATAATCACTTATGAGATTTTAGTTGATGATCTAGAGAAAACCAACTAGATTGATTGTGAGCTCAGAAAATAATTTTATACAGTTTTGGTTGGTGATCTAAGAAAAAATCAACTGGGTTTAATTATGAGCATGAAAAAATAATTAGACTATAATTCTAGTTGAATTTCTTAAGTAATTTACTTGAATAGTGGATGTAGGTATCAAGTTTAGTGCCGAACTACTATAAAAGCTTGATATTTGTATTTGTATAGTTTTATTTCTACTATTCTTCATCTATACTTATATTTTATTTTATTTCATCCAAGCACATAGCATTAAAATTTAGCATAATTAAAATTTAAATTTTTAAATATCCAATTCATCCTTCCTCTTGGGTAGCCATACCTAGACAATAATTGATATCAAAGTAAGTGCTCTAATATTTGATTATTAACTTGGCGGTCAAAGAGTAAAAGATCATGGCAATCCAAATAGAATTTTTTCTTAATGAAGATTATTTTATTGATCAACCCTCAATGCTTAATAGATTAAAATTATAGTTATTGGAAAAGCACAAATGTGCATCTTCATACAAGCACATGATTATATCTTATGAAAGATTATAATCGATGGCTCACACACTCACAAAGCATTGCTTGAGCATGATAAAGAAATGAAACCAACTAAATGCTAAAATTATGAAATATACTTTATTATTCATTAGATATAAATAAATTTAATATAATTTCTTCATGTATTTTAATAAAATAAATTTGGGATCAATTGGAAGCAACCTATTGAGAGAGCAAATTAAAGAGAAATATTAAGCTCTCAAGAAGACTAAGGAAGCTGACCCAACTTGTATCTCATGGTCCATAAGGATGAAAAGAAGAAAAAGAAGAAGAAACAAAAGAGAAAGAAAGCCATAATTAACGGGAGAGCAATACAAAGAAAAGAAAAATAAGGACCAAAAGGAGGAAAGTATAGCAAATCTATGTCTCATAGCTCACAACAATGAGGTAAACAATGAAAATCCTCCCAAATTTTTTTTGATGAATTATTAAAAGCTTTTCATGATTTAATGGATGAATATAAAAATATTAGGCTAAAAAATAAAGAGCTTTAAAAGATCAAATTTTCTTTTAGCTAAAGAAAAGAATGAGCTCTTAATTGAAAAAGAAGATTTCTTTGAAAGAAAAAATATTTTAGCTCAAACAAAATAAAATATTGATTGAATAAGATGCTTTTTTGAAAGAAAAAAAAAGTTTAGTTGAAGATAAATAAATTCTTTCAAAATCTGAAAAAATTTTTAGTTCAAGAAAAAAACTCTTGAAATCTAAAAAATCTCTTTTGAAAGAAAATGCAAAACTAAGAAAAAAAATTAAAAATTTAAAATCTATGCTTGAAAATTTTATACACTTGGATCACAAAAGTTTCAAGCAATATTGAATAATCAAAAGCTATTTTCAATAAAGCTGAAATTGGCTATAATTCTTTAAGAAAATAAAAATTTATCAAGAATATATTCACTAGAGCTTCATCTAAATATCATTCTATAGTTTGCTTCAAATGCAATCCAAGTTGGCCATAAAATTTTAGATTGTAATATTAAAAGAATTGGCCAAATCTTAATCAAACAAATTTGAGTTCCAAAAAAAACCATCATATACTCTAACCTCTATGAATCCAAGATGACTTGGGTACCAAAAATTAGCAACTAATTTTTGCAGGTATGCCAAGCATCCAACGAAATGAAAGAAGTAAATTCTTAAGGAATGAATACTTAGGACTCAAAATAGATGGATGATAATACTTGGTAAAAGCTAAATTTATTTTGATATCACACCATCAATGATTGTTAAAATTATTTTGCTAAATTTATTGATTTTGATGATCGATCGATATATATATGTATATTGTGATTTCTTGTCTTAAATATTTTTAATGTATTACCAAAAATTATTATAATTGATATAGATTTTGATGACTTCTTAATGCTTGCAATGATCTTATACAATGACTTAAATGATTTGACTTCAAAATCAATATAATTTTCTCTATGTATCATCTTAATTGATTAAGCATAGATTTTCATTTTAAATTTAGCATGTTCTCTCAACTTCTCATATCATATTATTATTTGAGAAACTTAAATTAAGACAAGCTTGATTGTATAAGGATCTATTTGAGTATCAAAACTTGTAAGTTAATTTAACTTTTAACATTCTTATAAGATATATAATTATTGAAACATCTAAAAAATTGTCTGATTCAAAGTATTTTAAGATAAATCATCTATTCATAAAAGATCAAGTTCTTGATATTAATGATTTGTATTACATCTTGGATTGATCTCTAAGGTCTTAAAAAATTTTGCTAGTTGAACCTAACTTTTGGAGCCTTTATCTAGTCTTTCTTTGACCTAATCTTGATTTGATCTCATTTCATTTGATTGATTATCATACCATCAATTACATGTCAAATGATTCAATGTTTTATCTTATTGATTTTGATGATGTTATTTTCATAGGACTATTATAATTGGATATTATGATTGATTATGATTGAAAATATATTAAATAAAACTAATTTATGAACTCTCATGAATTAGAGTTTAAGAATAATTTGAAACATTGATCTATTTGTGTTTGATAAGCTGAATCTCTTGAAGAAATATTTTCAAACTCAATTGATATCTTGGATTAGTAAATACTATTAATGACAATAAGGAGGAGAAAATTTGGTAGATGGAGAAAATAAATTTAACATATCAAATTACATCAAAATCTTATCATAATATGATTTTTTTTTGTACAAAGTAATAGAGTAAGGGGGGAGACCGGGCATAGCAACCCCCACTAAGAACCCCACTCCGCTGGGGGGATTGTTCGATGCAGGGTGCCAACACTTAATCATTCCCTATCCATCGGTGAGTATGTCACCCCTAGCCCCACTTCAACACACAGCTAGACCAGAAACCCACCCGTGACGAACCCATCCGAGGTATCAAGGATATTTTCATCCACAGAATCATTAAATCCCATCTTCACTCAGCTGCAAGCGAGCCTCGAATCTCGAATGTGAGGAGCGTGGGGCTAAGCCCATTCCAATTGGGCTACCACCGTGGTGGTTAATATGATATTTTTCATAATATGATTTTAATTTGGTTATGAGATACAAAATTCAATAAGGACAAGAATTGATTCGGTTGTATCAAGAAAGTAAATGAAACTAAGAAATTTGGCATATAGTAAGGGAGAGCAATTTTTGAATAAAAATTAAACTCAATTGATTATAATATTAAGGGAGAGCTTAATATTTTTAGACTATTAAAGAAAAATATACTTTATTGATTTTATTGATTATCTTCTTTTGAGTTATCCTTTTTGATGCTATCAAAAAGGTAGAGAGTTATTGTTGAGTATATGCTTGAGCTTAACTAGAATGAAGTATGTTTTTATTGTTTAGTGGTTTCATATCTTTTAAATATGTAATTCTTTACAAACTCACTATATATTATTTTGCATATACTCAAAAATTTTATTTGATGATAAAGAGTTTTGAGTATAAGTTATAAAGTCTTAACTTTGCTTTTGAGGATGTGTAGTTTAAATTCCAAGTGTTCACCTTATTCCAAGTGATTTTTAAAAATTTAATGGAGCACCACCAATCAAAGGGTTCTTGAAGAAAATCTAGACTTGACATACCTTAAAAATGATGGTTAATAAGAGTTAAATCAAGTTTAGAAAGTAAGTATAGCCTATAAATAAAATTGAAGAAGGACTGCTAAAAAATTCATGGCATGCTTGGCACGTTAATTTGAGTCAACTGAGTGAAAGTTTTTGTCGAGTATGTATAAGTGATAAAAAGCCAAGTTTCAAAATTCAAGGAGACTTAGTCGATTAAGTCAAGAAGTTAGTCGACTCAGTCTCAAAGGACATCACAAGATAGAAAGCATAAGAAAGATAAATTTCAGGATCCAAAAGACTTAGTCGACTTGAGTCTGAAGTTAGTCGACTCAATCGTAGAGAACAGCAGTAAGGCAAAAAGATAGATTTTTAAACTTTATCCACTTAGCAGATTAAGTTAGATTGAGTAGACTAAGATTTAGTCGACTTAGAGAAACTTAGTTGACTAAGTTCACTATAATGACTAGTTTTATAGTTTTGCAATCTTTTTGTCCTATATGCCTTCCAACATCTATTTTCTTATTTCTAATCCTCCTAAATGAATTAAAATGAATGGAAAATCTCAAAGATATATAAGAAAACCTTTGAAGCATTGGAAAGAACTTTTAGAGTAATTTATTAAGTATCCTTTAAGAAACCAAAAGGAAGAGCTGAAAAGAGAAGAGGAGTTATTTTTAGAGTTATTCTTTATCCTTCTACTACAAATCATCCTCAAGCAAGTGAGAGCAAGAGTGAATTGAAGTGAGAAAGTAATCAAGTCAAGAATCAAAAAGCCTCACCATCACTCAAGCATTCAAGAAGAAGTCAAGCATTCAACAATCATCATTCGAACTTTTCTCGATTCTTCAAAGAGTTTTTATTTCTCTAAAGTTAATTTTTATTTTTTTATATTTTATTTCAAGTTTCTTGGTATGAGAAACTTAGGTTGGTCCAAGTCTTGAGTTGGATGTTTGTAGTGGTTTGATTGGTGAGCCAAAGTTAAAATCAATCGGGATTAATTATTAGTCTAGAGAAAAATAATTGCTTATGAAATTTTCATTGGTGATCCGGAGAAAATCAACTGGATTGATTGTGAATCCGAAAAATAATCTTATATGATTTTGGTTGATGATCCAAGAAAAATGAACTGGGTTTAATTATGAGCTTAAAAAATAATTAGATTATAATTCTAGTTATGAATTATAGTTGAATTTTGATAAGCATCATAAATTCACTAATAAAAATATTAATTTATTAATTAATTTATATTAATTTTTAATAATTATTAATCAATTTATATATAATTTTTGAAAAATTCATATTTTTATTAATTAAAAAATTAATTAAAAAATAATAAAAATTAATAAAAAATAAAATAAAATTTATTAATCAATAGGAAAGAGCTCATTTTTTTAATTGTAACAAAATAAGTTTGAAGTAAAACAGGAGCTAAAACGAAAAAGATATGAATTTCTAAAGAAATAAAATAAATAAAAATTAAATAACATACGGCTCAAATGGCTCAAGCCGCCACACTGCAGCAGTCGGTGCATCCAAACGCACCAAGCCAAGCTGAGCAAGCCGATGTGCCAAGCCATCCACGCTAGCTGACTCAAGCACTAAAAGCCATCAGTCGGTCCATACATCCAGGCGTGGACCGCCAGCTCAGCAGACATTTCCGATGAATCAGAAGCTTGCCACATGGTGGACCTAGACCCCTAAAGGGTCTTACAGAAAAATTTATCACGACTCACAAGGGTATTTTGGTCTTTTTATCTATCAATAGAAAGGTGCTGATTGATTGTGGTGCACGATGTGACCGGTCCACGCGGTCCATGGGAACAATAAATGTGTGATCGTGCGGATGGTGGTTGTCTGCGGTCAAGATCGGACGGCTGTGGTTGCTTCCAAAGTTTTATTCTAGTTGCTGATTTCATCCGGATCACCATCGGATGGCAGCGCTTGATTCCATCTTCGACGACCGACGGTCCAGAAAGGCTCCCGATGGCGATCAAACTTCAGGCGCGTGATCAACGACCTAGAATTTCCTCCATCAAGTGCGAATCCAATGGTCAAAAATTAATCCAACTTGATCTGGGCCATTGATCTGCATCCGATTTTTGATGATTTTTTGAAGCATCAGATCACCATCCAATGGCTGGATTTTATCAGAATTATTAGAAGAACTCAAGAGGGGCTATTTTAATTCCAAATTTCACTCAGATTTCTTCCTATTTTCATGAATTAAGACAAGTCCATTAGTCCCACATTGCCTCCAGAAGCAAAAAATATCTAACCCTTCCTAGCTCTATAAAAAAGATCCCAGGCCTTCAAAAATTAACATCTCCGAAATCAAGGTGAAGCTTTTGTACAGGATGAAGCTAGGCTATGGGTTAATGGCTGCTTCAAAAAAATGGATGCTGAGAAGAAGAGCTAGGCTTCTACACCATCT
>QRFJ01000857.1:177569-338495 GCA_006176705.1 Cocos nucifera | reverse complement strand
AAGTGCTATACAAAATATAATATCTAATTTTCAAGTAAATAATTATCTATTATAGAAAGAATAATAGAAAATTTTTTCTACAGTCTGGAAGGTTTGTTCAAACTTTAGAATATGTCTCTCTAAATTGACATTTATCAATTAACTCATAAAGCACAAACCAAGGTTTGTTCAAACTTTTAAAGAAATTTTTTTTTTCAGAGATGTTTCCAAGGTGTTCCACATTTATGGAATAACAAAATCAAATCAAGGTTTCATTACATAGAGATATTTTCTAAAGTATACATATATATATAGAGAAATACTTTAACCCATTAGCATGATCCGTGCTCTTATCTTAAATGCCCTTATTATCAAAAAAAAAAAAAGAAGGAATGATAATATATTTCATGTTCAAATTAACCAATCAAGTTGCATGTTATGTCATAACAAATATTAATAATTTACAATAAATATTTTTATAAAACTTGGAAGTATAAAGTAAATGGTTATAGAACCCCAATCGAACCCAATATGAAGTTTTAGAAGTGGTAGAATATATAAGAAGCCATAATACTATGTAGTAACCAAGCAATATGCAGCTCAATGAGTAGGCATCTATGTAGGTTGAATTTTTTAAAAAATATTTAGAAGTATTAGACTTTAAATTGCTTAATAGAATTTTCAACAAAAATAAAAAAAAAGGGCTATATAGAAGGTATTAGAGGAGGAGAGATCATAGCACTATATATCCATAGCATTGATAAATGTGGACCACTTAGGCACACCATGTAGCCCATCCATATATAAGGATAACCTATACCTAACATGAGGCAGCTAGGTAATGTATATGCATATATGGACGAATATATTACTACATATATTGCCTTTTAAAATGGTGCCCCCGCTCTCCTCTTTCTTTACTGTGCTAAGGATATTCATTTAAAAACCTTATTTCATTTTGTTAATTTGAAAATCAGCAACTTTCCCATATAAAACAACATAAAAAAGATTTCCTTCAATAAACACCCATTAGATGATTTTGACTGTTCAAGTATAACAATAACCTTGCCATCTTTTTCAGAATCGAAAAAGATTAAAAAGAAAAATCTCTATTAGTAGATGGGTACACAAATCAAAAAGAATAGTCTCTCTTAGTAGAAGAGTACACACTCCAACCCTATAAATATTTTAAGCATAAATGCACATGATAATAAATGGTTATATTACATTATTAAATGGTTATATTATATTTTTATTTTTATCTTATATCATGAATGTGAGAACCATCATATTTTTGTAGTCATAATTATATTTCTTCCTTAATATACAATGCATTTTTTTATAATTTCTTAAATTCCATCTACAATTGTGCTTTGAAATTCATTATGCTTCTTTTCATTATGTTTGTCCTAATATTTTTTTAAAAAATATTTTTTTTCTAATAATGACTAACTTTTTGGGTAAGTATAATTGCATAAATGGATGTAGTTAAGATTTTATCTAAAGTCATATTGGAAGAAATCAAAATCATATCTAGGTTGGCTCTTCCAAACCCAATTTATAGAATTGAGGTATAGGATGGAGGATATGTGAGATCATTTATAGACATCGTGCTAGCATAGGGAGACAATTCATATGAGGTGATTAGGATCTGGGGGAGATTTTGGTAGAAAGTAAAGTGAATCTGAAGAATTTACCATCAAATTTATAATTAGAAGGTTGAAAATTATACTCAATTTTAAAATCAAATATTTTAATTATAAAGATAAAGAATATTTTAGATATCTATATGAGAGATTCCGTAATATCATAATGATCTTGATGCCCAATATAGGCAACTATAATGGGATCATTATTTATCGATTGAAAGATATAAAAAACTAGCAAATGACTATAATAAGCTTCAAAGGAAAGTGGAAGGATATAGAAAAATGTTTTGTCAGATTCGAGATCATTTATGGGTGAAAACAATCCATAGTAGGGTCCGATCATCTTTTTTGTATTTTGGTCTTTGATCTATGTAGCTAAAAAAATATTAATTCTTTTGTTGTATTTTATAGCTCTAAGCTTCCTAAAATTAATGAAACGGCCCTTTGATTATTGTTTTTGGGGAAAAAAGTATTATATCTTACTATTCAAAATGTGACTTGATTATATTCTTTTAAAGTATTTTTTTCTTGTTTATCAAAAAAAGGTATTTTTTTTCTTAATAATGACTAACTCTATAGGCAGATATAGTTGCAAAGATGAATGAGGTTAAGATTTCATCTAAAGTCATGTTGAAAGAAATCACATCTAGGCTCATCCTTCCAAAACCAATTTATGAAATTAGAGTGTGGGATGGAAGATCATGAGATTGTTTGTGAACATCATGTTAGCACAAGATGATAGCTCATGTGAGGTAACTAAGATCTGTACAGCAAAGTGAATCTAAATAAATATTCGTTACCAAATTTGGAATTAGGAAGCTAAAGAATATAATCAATTTTAAAATCAAAGATTTTAATTATAAAAATAAAAAATATTTTAGATATTCATATGAGAGATCTCATAATATTCATGATGATCTTCATGCCTCGCATGGATAACTATAATAGGACCATCATTTATCAGTTGCAAGATAGAAAAAAACTAGCAAATAACTATGGTGGACTCCATAGGTAAGTGGAAAGATATATAAAAATATTCCTTTCTAACTCAGGATCATCTCTAGGTGAAAATAATCTACAATATAGTCTAATCATTCTTTTTAAATTTGGATCTTTGATCTATGTAACTAAGAAAAGGTTAATCATTTTGTTATATTTTGTAGCTCTAGGCTTATTAGGATCAATGAAATGACCCTATTGTTTCTATTTTTTGGGAAAAGCAGTAATGTATCTTACTATGCAAAATATAACTTGCATTGATTATGTTTATTGTGTTGGGCTTCTCCCTCACAATTCCTTATGTTATTGATTTTTTAAATAGCAAAAATTTATATTGATTGCTTTTTTAATTCAATATTTTTGTATTAACAAAAAATCAACAACATAGTTGTTTGTTCCTTACATATTTTTTTATAATAAATAAAATGGATCCGATTGAGGCATGTAGATAGAATAGAAAAAGAAGAATAGGTATTATTGCTAAACAAAAGGATAAAAGAACAATAAAGATTAATAGTTATTTTGATGATAATATTGAGAAGTATAAAGTTTTATATGCAAATGTGCATTCTGCAACTCTTGGTGAAAGATACTTTAATAGTTATGTATGTAAAAAATTTTCAAACCGAGATTCCACCAAATAAGTTGTTATTATGATAGATACAAATAATATTATTGATAAATTTGATAATTTTCAAAGTTCTATTCATGATACTATTGATGAAAGAGATGTCATAGATAATGTTTCTTTTGAGGTGATTGAAAAAGATGTTGAGTTGATGATAGACAAATGTATACTTTTTATATTTAGATGTAAAAAATTATTTTCTTATATTGTTGATATTCATTGATATTGAAGTTTCTTACTGCTTAAGAAAACAGTCCAAGAAGATAAAGAATCTATTGCAATTCCTTCGAAATAATTATTTTTTGTCCATTAAAAGAAGGTTCATCATGCTCTAACAATCAAAATAAGTCTAATTTTTTTCATTATGGCATTTTTTTGACTTTTTTTGGGATGTAGGGAAATTCAATGAATCTCTAAATTTAGGGTTACCTGAGCATCAATATTAATTTTGCTAAGCTTTATTCTAGTATAAAGAACATATGCACAAGTCATATGAAATGGTAAAACCCATATTTAGTTTATGTCATCATGAGGGAAGAGTTGATTTTCCATTACTAGAATAGATCCCAGATTTTTTGAATCTTTTATTGAATTATAGTGGAGAAAAAGTACTTTAAAATTTTGAAAAAATATAAAAGTATATAACTCTATCTTCACATTTACTATTTTTGGAGTAATTTATTAAGTATCCCTTGAGAAATCAAAAGGAGTGAGCTAAAAAGAGAAGAGAAAGAGTTATTTTTAGAGTTATTCTTTATCATTCTACTACAAATCATTCTCAAGCAAGTAAGAGCAAGAGTGAATTGAAATGAAAAAATAATCAAGTCAAGAATCAAGAAGCCTCACCATTACTCAAGCATTCAAAAAGAAGTCAAGCATTCAACTATCATCATTTGGACTTCTATCGATTCTTCAAAGAGTTTTTATTTCTCTAAACTTAATCTTTATATTTTTATATTTTATTTTAAATTTTTTGGGGTGAGAAAGTTGGATTAGTCCAAGCCTTGAGTTGGACGTTTGTGATGGTTTGATTAGTAAGCCAAGATTAAAATCAATTAGAGCTGATTGTTAATCCAGAGAAAAATAATCACTTGTGAGATTTTAGTTGATGATCTAGAGAAAACCAACTAGATTGATTGTGAGCTCAGAAAATAATTTTATACAGTTTTGGTTGGTGATCTAAGAAAAATCAACTGGGTTTAATTATGAGCATGAAAAATAATTAGACTGTAATTCTAGTTGAATTTCTAAGTAATTTACTTGAAGAGTGGATGTAGGTATCAAGTTTAGTGCCGAACTACTATAAAAGCTTGATATTTGTATTTGTATAGTTTCATTTCTACTATTCTTCATCTATACTTGTATTTTATTTTATTTCATCAAGCACATAGCATTAAAATTTAGCATAATTAAAATTTAAATTTTTAAATATTTAATTCATCCTTCCTCTTGGGTAGCCATACCTAGACAATAATTGATATCAAAGTAAGTACTCTAATATTTGATTATTGACTTGGAGGTCAAAGAGTAAAAGATCATGGCAATCCAAATAGAATTTTTTCTTAATGAAGATTATTTTATTGATCAACCCTCAATGCTTAATAGATAAAATTATAGTTATTGGAAAGCACAAATGTGCATCTTCATACAAGCACATGATTATAACTTATGAAAGATTATAATCGATGGCTCACACACTCACAAAGCATTGCTTGAGCATGATAAAGAAATGAATCAACTAAATGCTAAAATTATGAATATACTTTATTATTCATTAGATATAAATAAATTTAATATAATTTCTTCATGTATTTTAATAAAATAAATTTGGGATCAATTGGAAGCAACCTTTGAGAGAGCAAATTAAAGAGAAATATTAAGCTCTCAAGAAGACTAGGAAGCTGACCCAACTTGTATCTCATGGTCCATAAGGATGAAAAGAAGAAAAAGAAGAAGAAACAAAAGAGAAAGAAAGCCATAATTAACGGAGAGCAATACAAAGAAAAGAAAAATAAGGACCAAAAGGAGGAAAGTATAGCAAATCTATGTCTCATAGCTCACAACAATGAGGTAAACAATGAAAATCCTCCCAAATTTTTTTTGATGAATTATTAAAAGCTTTTCATGATTTAATGGATGAATATAAAAATATTAGGCTAAAAAATAAAGAGCTTAAAAGATCAAATTTTCTTTTAGCTAAAGAAAAGAATGAGCTCTTAATTGAAAAAGAAGATTTTTTGAAAGAAAAAATATTTTAGCTCAAACAAATAAAATATTGATTGAATAAGATGCTTTTTTGAAAGAAAAAAAAAGTTTAGTTGAAGATAAATAAATTCTTTCAAAATCTGAAAAATTTTTAGTTCAAGAAAAAACTCTTGAAATCTAAAAAATCTCTTTTGAAAGAAAATGCAAAACTAAGAAAAAAAATTAAAAATTTAAAATCTATGCTTGAAAATTTTACACTTGGATCACAAAAGTTTCAAGCAATATTGAATAATCAAAAGCTATTTTCAATAAAGCTGAAATTGGCTATAATTCTTTAAGAAAATAAAAATTTATCAAGAATATATTCACTAGAGCTTCATCTAAATATCATTCTATAGTTTGCTTCAAATGCAGCCAAGTTGGCCATAAAATTTTAGATTGTAATATTAAAAGAATTGGCCAAATCTTAATCAAACAAATTTGAGTTCCAAAAAAAATCATATACTCTAACCTCTATGAATCCAAGATGACTTGGGTACCAAAAATTAGCAACTAATTTTTGCAGGTATGCCAAGCATCCAACGAAATGAAAGAAGTAAATTCTTAAGGAATGAATACTTAGGACTCAAAATAGATGGATGATAATACTTGGTAAAAGCTAAATTTATTTTGATATCACACCATCAATGATTGTTAAAATTATTTTGCTAAATTTATTGATTTTGATGATCGATCGATATATATGTATATTGTGATTTCTTGTCTTAAATATTTTTAATGTATTACCAAAAATTATTATAATTGATAGATTTTGATGACTTCTTAATGCTTGCAATGATCTTATACAATGACTTAAATGATTTGACTTCAAAATCAATATAATTTTCTCTATGTATCATCTTAATTGATTAAGCATAGATTTTCATTTTAAATTTAGCATGTTCTCTCAACTTCTCATATCATATTATTATTTGAGAAACTTAAATTAAGACAAGCTTGATTGTATAAGGATCTATTTGAGTATCAAAACTTGTAAGTTAATTTAACTTTTAACATTCTTATAAGATATATAATTATTGAAACATCTAAAAAATTGTCTGATTCAAAGTATTTTAAGATAAATCATCTATTCATAAAAGATCAAGTTCTTGATATTAATGATTTGTATTACATCTTGGATTGATCTCTAAGGTCTTAAAAAATTTTGCTAGTTGAACCTAACTTTTGGAGCCTTTATCTAGTCTTTCTTTGACCTAATCTTGATTTGATCTCATTTCATTTGATTGATTATCATACCATCAATTACATGTCAAATGATTCAATGTTTTATCTTATTGATTTTGATGATGTTATTTTCATAGACTATTATAATTGGATATTATGATTGATTATGATTGAAAATATATTAAATAAAACTAATTTATGAACTCTCATGATTAGAGTTTAAGAATAATTTGAAACATTGATCTATTTGTGTTTGATAAGCTGAATCTCTTGAAGAAATATTTTCAAACTCAATTGATATCTTGGATTAGTAAATACTATTAATGACAATAAGGAGGAGAAAATTTGGTAGATGGAGAAAATAAATTTAACATATCAAATTACATCAAAATCTTATCATAATATGATTTTTTTTTGTACAAAGTAATAGAGTAAGGGGGGAGACCGGGCATAGCAACCCCCACTAAGAACCCCACTCCGCTGGGGGATTGTTCGATGCAGGGTGCCAACACTTAATCATTCCCTATCCATCGGTGAGTATGTCACCCCTAGCCCCACTTCAACACACAGCTAGACCAGAAACCCACCCACGAACCCATCCGAGGTATCAAGATATTTTCATCCACAGAATCATTAAATCCCATCTTCACTCAGCTGCAAGCGAGCCTCGAATCTCGAATGTGAGGAGCGTGGGGCTAAGCCCATTCCAATTGGGCTACCACCGTGGTGGTTAATATGATATTTTTCATAATATGATTTAATTTGGTTATGAGATACAAAATTCAATAAGGACAAGAATTGATTCGGTTGTATCAAGAAAGTAAATGAAACTAAGAAATTTGGCATATAGTAAGGGAGAGCAATTTTTGAATAAAAATTAAACTCAATTGATTATAATATTAAGGGAGAGCTTAATATTTTTAGACTATTAAAGAAAAATATACTTTATTGATTTTATTGATTATCTTCTTTTGAGTTATCCTTTTTGATGCTATCAAAAAGGTAGAGAGTTATTGTTGAGTATATGCTTGAGCTTAACTAGAATGAAGTATGTTTTTATTGTTTAGTGGTTTCATATCTTTTAAATATGTAATTCTTTACAAACTCACTATATATTATTTTGCATATACTCAAAAATTTTATTTGATGATAAAGAGTTTTGAGTATAAATTATAAAGTCTAACTTTGCTTTTGAGGATGTGTAGTTTAAATTCCAAGTGTTCACCTTATTCCAAGTGATTTTTAAAAATTTAATGGAGCACCACCAATCAAAGGGTTCTTGAAGAAAATCTAGACTTGACATACCTTAAAAATGATGGTTAATAAGAGTTAAATCAAGTTTAGAAAGTAAGTATAGCCTATAAATAAAATTGAAGAAGGACTGCTAAAAAATTCATGGCATGCTTGGCACGTAATTTGAGTCAACTGAGTGAAAGTTTTTGTCGAGTATGTATAAGTGATAAAAAGCCAAGTTTCAAAATTCAAGCGACTTAGTCGATTAAGTCAAGAAGTTAGTCGACTCAGTCTCAAAGGACATCACAAGATAGAAAGCACAAGAAAGATAAATTTCAGGATCCAAAAGACTTAGTCGACTGAGTCTGAAGTTAGTCGACTCAATCGTAGAGAACAGCAGTAAGGCAAAAAGATAGATTTTTAAACTTTATCCACTTAGCAGATTAAGTTAGATTGAGTAGACTAAGATTTAGTCGACTTAGAGAAACTTAGTTGACTAAGTTCACCATAATGACTAGTTTTATAGTTTTGCAATCTTTTTGTCCTATATGCCTTCCAACATCTATTTTCTTATTTCTAATCCTCCTAAATGAATTAAAATGATGGAAAATCTCAAAGATATATAAGAAAACCTTTGAAGCATTGGAAAGAACTTTTAGAGTAATTTATTAAGTATCCCTTAAGAAACCAAAAGGAAGAGCTGAAAAGAGAAGAGGAGTTATTTTTAGAGTTATTCTTTATCCTTCTACTACAAATCATCCTCAAGCAAGTGAGAGCAAGAGTGAATTGAAGTGAGAAAGTAATCAAGTCAAGAATCAAAAAGCCTCACCATCACTCAAGCATTCAAGAAGAAGTCAAGCATTCAACAATCATCATTCGAACTTTTCTCGATTCTTCAAAGAGTTTTTATTTCTCTAAAGTTAATTTTTATTTTTTTATATTTTATTTCAAGTTTCTTGGTATGAGAAACTTAGGTTGGTCCAAGTCTTGAGTTGGATGTTTGTAGTGGTTTGATTGGTGAGCCAAAGTTAAAATCAATCGGGATTAATTATTAGTCTAGAGAAAAATAATTGCTTATGAAATTTTCATTGGTGATCCGGAGAAAATCAACTGGCAAATTGATTGTGAATCCGAAAAATAATCTTATATGATTTTGGTTGATGATGCCAATGAAAAACTGAATCTGGGCACCTTTTAATTATTTTGAGCTTTTTCAAAAAAATAATTAGATTCGACCCGATCACTATATCTACGCATTTTTAATAAGAAGTCGGATTAAACTGATACGGTTCGCGAATTTTCAAGTGGTTTACTTGGAAAGTGGATGTAAGTGCCGAGTTTGGTGTTGAACCACTATAAAAGCTTAGGTAATATTTGATACTATTTTCTATTTTGGGTTTTCTATTTTAAAAAATCAAAAACTATTTCTATTTTTTTGTAATGTATTTTTCTAAATCTATTTAAAAATAAGAAAAGATAATAAGAAATAGATCTAATAACTGTTGTACTAGGATCGGCAAACCGCCTTGACGAACTAGCCGAACTTGATGGTGAAGCTTTAATAACAGGCTCCGGTGCCTCTACCTGGCTCCGATGCCCCCACCCCCTGAGTTGAAGGAAGTCTCTTCTCTATGCATTGATGCCTCGAGGGTGTTGATGATGTTGCAAGTGATGTCCCCGGCCTCGCCGTCTGACTTTCAAATGCAGATCTTAGGAAGGTTTTTCTCGATGGTGGCGGTCATGCTCGTCCTTCCCAAGCTCCGTCCACCGACGACCTCTTCCTCGACGTCGAAAATAGCAGCGGCAATAGCAATGCATCATCCAGTGGTGATAAGGGGCTCCTTCCATCGGCGATCTCCTTCGGTCCATCGATGATGGAAGCCTCCTTACGGGAGCCCAGATATCCAAGAAATGGTCCGAATCGAAGGTTGAGGAGCTCCGACGGCAGCGGCGATCGGAGAGAGGTCGGAGGCGGCGGTGCTATTGTGTTCCTTCTGATCCTATTTCAATCCAATCTATGTTCCCAAGAAGAGCATGAGTGAGAGAGGGAGGAGAAAAGAGAGGTATTTGAGAGAAAGAAGGAAGGATGCCCTTGAGCGCGAAAAAAAAATCTAAAAATCTAAAATCACTTTTTAGCATTTAGAAAAATAGATAGCATATTTTTTTTAATATTATATTGATTGAAAAACACTACTCTCAACCAAACATGTTTATTATTTTTTTTAGAAAAAAATAAAAAATAAAAAATCACAATGATACCAACACCACCTTAGTGTTTGTATTTATGTAGTTTCATTTCTATTGTTCTTCATCTATACTTATGTTTTACTTTATTTCACCAAGCACATAGTATTAAAATTCAGCGTAATTAAAATTTAAATTTTTAAATATCTAATTCATCCCTTCTCTTGGATAACCATACATGGACAAAAATCTATGATTTTTGTTAGACCATACGTACATTAGTTCATTCATGATTTAACTAAAACACATTGATCGAACTAATCGACTGATTTCGCTCGTTAGGTAAGTAATAATTTATTTTCTCTAGATTTTTTATTTATATAATATATTTTTAAGTATCAAATAAATTATTAATGGATTTATATGTATTTTTATGAATCTTATAAAGAATATGTTTTGAATAAAAATTATTATAGAATTTTAAAATAATATTTCTTGGACTATTAATATAATTGTTTATTGACTTGAAATCATATATTCATATTTTGATTTGATATGAAATATATATTATTCTATAAAAAATTTTTGATATGAATTAAATTTAGACTCTTAGCCTAACTATATTCTAAACTCTGTCAATTGGAGGTTATGCATTGGCACCATAAGCTCATAATTTTATTTCTGATCCGATCATAAGGTATAAGTATGGTATTCTAGTCCTACCACTAGATATAAGTATAGCATTTCAGTCCAACTATAAGATATAAGTATAGTATTCTAGCCTTATTATAGGATATAAGTTAGTACTCTGGCCTGGCTATAGGATATAAGCATAATATTTGGATCCAACCACAAGATATAAGTATGGTCATAATTAAAAACTAATTAGTTGATTAAAATTTATTTTGAATCAGATTTTTCAATATGATTGATTTCAATAGCAAATATATAATTATGTATATGAATATTGGAAAGATATTAATATTACTGAATTCATGTTTGAAAATAAATTTGATTATATTTGTACATTGATAAATTGTACTTTGATTATCACAACTCATATTATTATATGAATTATTGAGTCAAAGAATTCATTCCTTACTGGGCTATCTTGCTCATTACTCTATATTTTACTATTTTTATATATTTAGAGGACTATCTTGACTTGAGGATTTGATATAGGAGAGCAAATTGGAAGCAAAATTTGATATCTTTATTTTTAGATTAAAATTTATTAAAGTCGATGCAAAACTATGAAATATTATTTTATAAGATATTTGATTTAATTATTTAAAATTATTAGGAATAGATCCGCTTCCGCCGAAGTTCGGCTGAATGTCTAGTCTCAGAGCGATCTCGGCCACCCTCCTATCATTGGATCCCCTCTGAATAAACTTGAATAGTGAGAGCGGCCCCCTGAGCAGTCTAGCCTGGCTAGCTTTAGAGCCGATTGAACTCCTGTCGGACTTCTCCTTCAGTCCGATTCCTTCAGCAGTAGGACTCCTGCCAGACTTCTCCTTCAGCCAGACTCCTTCAGCAGTCGGACTTCTTTCGAACTTCTTCTTTAGCCAGACTTCTTCAATAGTAGGACTCCTGTCGAACCTCTCCTTCAGCTGAACTCCTTCAGTAGTTGGACTCCTATCGGACCTCTCCTTCAGTCAAACTCCTTTAGTAGTCGGACTCCTGATGGACTTCTTCTTCAGTTGGACTCTTTCGACGATCGAACTCCGAACAGGCTTTGCCGCCAATCAAAGTCTTCTCGAGCTTCTCTATCTGTTGAGCTCCTCTCAGACTTGTCTTACTAGCTGCCTGAAAAGGTCTCGACACTGACTCATGATATGGCAAATGATGGCCCAAGTACGACTGATCTCAAGAATCTCCGAACTCCTCTGGAGCGGTGTTAGCTAAGAATTCTTCGTTACCTATGGCTATCCCATCCAAACTTAAGTTGTCAGACTCTAATAGACTGGCACATCACGATAACAAACACAATCCTCTATAATAAATCCCACGTGGTCTTGAACGATCCACTACCAAGCGGTTATAGCTATCACTATCAGTTTGTTATGGGCTCTGCCTATATAAGAGATCCTCCAGATATGCTTTCTTCTCCAAGCTCTTGATTTCTTTCTAAAAATTCTGCTAAAATTTTTCTGAGCACTCCATTTCTATTGGCCGAAAGAGTTAACTTGATCGTCGGAGGATCTTGCTGGAGCCACCACCCCCGACTTCCAATGAGACTTATTTTGTAAGTCACCAACGGTGACCCCATCTTCTCCTACTCCAGCCTCGATTCTGATGATAATCAGATCTCGCGCCAATAGAATTGACGCTAGAGGAAGGTCTCTTCCTCTCATTCTTGAGGTTCTCTTATTCTTAAAAGAGTGCTCGATAGAGATTTTTCTTCTTTCAATTTAGAGTCTTCTTCTCGGTAGGGATGCCTCCCAAGAAGGCTTTAACCCAATGATCAACCATCTCCATGGCCATATCTCATCCAGATCTGTCTCTTGCATCTCGAGCTCCACCGACTACAATGATGGACGTAGAGCAATTCAATCTACTAGTCTAGTAGGTTCGCAATCTTACTAAAGTAGTACAAGCCATGCAGCAACAGCCCCCAACATCGATTTCATCGGAGCAGGCTTTTTCAGAACCCTAGGACCCATTCTGAGGATGACCGACTTGGGCAAGTCGGCTAGTGACCTCCGAAAAGGAGAAGCAGAGGGCGGAGAGCTCTTACTCTGATCATGACTCAACCTCCAAGGGAACTCTGCCCCCATTCAATTAGAAGACTTTGAAGATTCACAATCGTGAGAATTTTCTAGACCAAAAACTATAGGAAATGAATCAACTGATCGAAGAACTCCACCATGCTTCCTCCCACGGCAACGATATCTACACTGACCCTCCTTTCTCCCAGAAAATTATGTAGGAACACATCCTACCAAACTTTAAGCTTTTTTAGTTTGAGAGCTACGACAGAACTATCGATTCGATCGACCATCTAGAGGCTTTTTGGATAATGATGCTGCTCCATAGCGCATCAGATGCCATTCTGTGCTGAGCTTTTTCTTCCATTTTGAAGAGAGCAGCCAAAAATTGGTACCTGACCCTTAGGCTAGGTACCATCTTCTTCTTTGATTAGATGAGCCATCAATTCATGGCTCATTTCATTGACAGTCGGCGCCCCCATCGAGGTTCAGACTTCCTCATTAATATTAAATAGAAGGAAAGAGAGTCCATCCAGACTTATGTCATCCGGTTCAATGCTACCATGTTGGAGGTCCATAATTTGGATCAGTCTATTGCTATGGCTGCACTAAAGGACGGCCTTCAGAAGAATGATTTGCTGTTCTTCTTGGAGAAGAAGTATCTCAAAAATTTTATTGATATGTTGGCTCGGGCTGAAGGTTACCCCCGAGCAGAAGAGGCCTTTAAGGCTGAGGATAGTAAAGCTGCCGAAGAGCGGTGAGCGAGTGAATCAAGTATGCCCATAGTTGAAGAAAAGTCAAGGAAAGTTCAGCCATGCTCCAGAACTTCCTCCGAGTGCAAACAAGTCCGAACTTCTTCTCGGGCTCGGAGACAGAAGCCCTGATAGAAGGGCACGGCGGGACTTCCCCCTCAAAAGGTTCCACAACTACGCTCTCCTTAATGCTCCAAAAACCTAGGTGCTGATGAAAATCAGGAAGCAGTTACCGAGGTCGAAAAAGATACACACTCATCCCGACAAGCACAATTCCAATAAGTTTTGCCTCTATCATCGTGACCACGGTTACGATACTGAAAATTGCATTCAGCTCCAAGATGAGATTGAGGGGCTCATCAAGCATGGCAAACTCAGCCAATTTTTGCAACATCGATCTGAAGGATGGGAAGATCAGTCAGGGGCACCATCGCTGTTAGAGCCACCGAGGAGGGAGGAGGAGCAAGAAGATTGACCCCTGCTTAGCATCATCAACACCATCTCTGGGGGACTTCGACGAGGGGAGGCTAGTGGATCGACGGAGCTCACGAAGAGACGAAGGATTGAGGTGTCCATCACTTTCACGAACGATGATGCCCAAGGGATCCAGTTCCTGCATAACGATGTGGTTGTAATCTCTTTAAACATTGCTGACTATGATGTATATCATATTCTGATAGATAATGGAAGCTCCATCGATGTTTTATTTTACGATACTTTCTCTAAAATATCTATACCCAATAACCACCTGGGACCTATGAACTCTCCACTGGTGGACTTCACTGGCAATGCCATGCTAGTTGAAGGAATAATAATGCTATCTGTGGCTGCAGGACAATATTCGAAATAGGCCAGGGCATAGGTCAACTTTTTGGTAGTAAAGGTCCCGTCTGCCTACAATGCCATTCTTGGCCGATCAGGTCTGAATGCACTCCGAGCCGTGGTATCAACCTACTACTTAAAAATAAAGTTTCTAACAGACAGTGGAATAGGGGAGATCAGGGGAGATCAAGCTTTGGCCAAGCACTGCTACTCCATCGCCTCACAAAAAAGAAGCCAACCCGACCCTTGCCCGATTGATGGGTTAGATGTTCACGATGATTTTACTGAGGAGCGGGGCGAGCCTATGAAAGATCTTGTAACCATCCCTCTAAATAATAAAAGTATGGAGCATTGATAAGCATCATAAATTCATCAATAAAAGTATTAATTTATTAATTAATTTATATTAATTTTTAAAAATTATTAATCAATTTATATATATTTTTAAAAAAATTCATATTTTTATTAATTAAAAAATTAATTAAAAAATAATAAAAATTAAAAATAAAATTTTATTATCAATAGAAAGAGCTCATTTTTTTTATCATAATAAAATAAATTTTGAGTAAAATAGAGCTAAAATAGAAAAGATATGAATTTTTAAAAATATAAAATAAATAAAAATTAAATAAAAAAGAAAATGGCTCAGCCGGCTCCGCAAGCCGAGCCACCAAGCCAAGCCAAGCCATCAAAGCCGACTCAGCCATTGAAGCCATCAGCCGGTCCACGATCCAGGCGTGGACCGCCAGCTCAGCAAAATCCGGCGAATCAGAGATTGCCACGTGGTGGACCTAGACCCCTTAAAGGGTCTACAGAAATTTATCGCGGCTCACAAGGGTAATTTTAGTCTTTTCACTCAGCGACAAGAGCGCTGATTGGTTGCGGTGTGCGGTGCGGCCGGTCCACGCGGTCCATGGGAACAGTAATTGCGCGATCGGACGGATGTGGTTGTTTGCGGTCAGGATCGGACGGCTGTGGTTGCTTCCGAATTTTGATTCAAATTCTATCAGCGGATCACGCGATCCGATGGCCAAAAAACCAGAAGCGATGAAGATCCGACGGTCCAGAATAGCTCCCGGCGGTGATCAAGACTCCCGAAGCATGATTTGCGGCCAGATTTCCTCCATCAAGCGCGATCCAACGGCCAGAATTTAATCCGACCCGATCTGAGCTGATATCTGCATCCGATTTTGATGATTTTTGGACCGTTGGATTCCTATTGAATGGCTGGATTTTATCAGATTTACCAGAGTCGTATCAGAGCTATTTTGATTCAAATTTTATTCAAATTTCTTTATATTTTGATGATTACAAAGGCTATTAGTCCCATATTGCCTTTAGAAAAAAATATCCAGCCCTCCTAGCTCTATAAAAAGGACCCCAGGCCATCCAGAAATCAACATCTCCGATCAAGGTGAAGCTTTGGTACAGGGCGAAGCCAGGCTATGGGTTAAAGCTGCTTCGAAGCAACGGGTGCCGAGAAGAAGAGCCGAGCTTCTACACCATCTTTCTGCCAATGCCGATCCAAGATCAGAGATCAGGCTATTTTATTTTTTTTAAATTTCTATGTATTTAAATTTTAAAATTTTAATTAATAAAAATTTTATTTTTGCATTTTAATTTTTCTTATTTTTATTATAATTTAATTTTTATACTTTAATTATTACTTTTTATTTTATTGCAAGTAGATGCTAAGATCTAACTAGTAGATCTTAGTACCAAGTTTAAATTTCTGCATCTTTTAATTTTTATTTTTAATCTTCCGACTTCACTTTTGATTCCAAAACTCAAATCATTTTCTTTTTCTTTTTAAAAATCAAAGATTTCAAATCTAAAAATACTACCTTTCCTGTGGATTCGACCCGACTCACTACTATCTACGCATTTTCAATGATTTTAAGAAGTCGGATTAAACTGATAAACACGGTGTCTTAACGACAACATCGCATTCCTATCAAGTTTTTGGCGCCGTTGCCGGGAAAGGCACGGACATTAAATTTTTGATCTCTTTGATTTTTTATAAATAAATTATAAATAAATTTTTATTTTTTTATAAATATTGCTTGCTAATTTTTTTTATTATTTTGTAGAAAAAAATTAAAGAACAAAAAGAATCAGAAGTTTTGCTTGGTGAGATCAATCCTAACCCTAGTTCTCTTTTCTTTTTATTTTATTTATTTATTTATTTTTTTTTAAATTAATTTTAAAAAATATTTATTTAAATCTAATTAAAAAAAATCTCATGATAAGATTAGAAATCCTTAACTGCTTAGAGCATGCATCATATTAGTTTTATTTTTATCTTTATTTTTATTTTTATTTTTTTTTTGGTGATTGCTGGAGGCAAGGTAAGCCTTTCAGAATTCAATTAGTTGCATGCATCTAGTTTAAATTGCATAGAACCCTTTGATTGAAATTTTTTTTTTATGCATATTCATATTAAATCAAATTAAGGGCACAACCCAATTAAACAAGATAAGGTGGGGATTTGATCACCCTTCCTTAGCCCACAAACAACCAACCAACATCCTGCATTGACCTAAGCCTTTAAATTAAAATCAATTAGACATCAACCCTAGGAACTCGAGCTCAATAGGACAAGGAAATCCTAAGAGTTGAACCGAGTTAGGATAAGTCAATTTGACTGGTGTCTAGGAAAGTGGTTCAGGGACGACTGGGCCCGAAGGAAGGTGGTTTCTAATTGATTCCGTTCGCTTACCTGGCCAAGCATAATTGGTGTCTAAGGCAAGCAACGGGGGGACTCCCACCGACCTTACACTTACCTGGCTAGTTGATTGGCTAATCCTACACTTGGAGGGCTTGAAGGTGACCTTGGCAGTTAGGAGCTGTCTAGATCTAGGATAACCCTTAGTTAGGATTGATTGACCAACTTGATTGCTAACCAACATTAAATCTAATTAAACCTAATTCTTCTCTTTCTTCTTAGTTCTAGGACTCCTTAGGACCTCTTCTTTAGAACTTTTCTTTCTTTCTTTTTCTTTCTCCTCTAAAAAATAAAATAAAATAAAATAAAATAAAAATTAAATTTAACTAACTAAAAAATATTAAAAAAATAATTAAACTTAATTAATAAATATAATAATTAATCTTTAATATAATAAGATATTAAAAAATATTAAAAAAAAATAAAAAAAAAATTTTGAATCACATGTTAGGGTTACACTAATACATGCATGGTAGAAAATTTCTTTACCTGATCTAGTTGAACCCAACCATAAAATTAAAAGGCTGAATTATATTAAATCCGATAACCAAATGACTGAAAATTTTAGAGAACCATCTAAGTAGATGAAAGAATACTTTATTCCTTCTACCTATAACCCATCGACTTGTATCCAATTATCTAAAATTCATGCTACCCACTATGAGATCGAGCCAACTACAATCCAGATGCTTTCATCTTTTTATGAGAACACCAATGAAGATCCTTATAAATATCTGGATGAATTCTTAGAAATCTGCTCTACGATGAAAATTAAAAATTTAACTAATGATGCCCTTAGATTAATTTTATTTCCCTTATCATTAAAAGACAAAGCCAAGTACTGGCTTGGGACAATAGGGAGATTAATTAAAACTTGGGCTGACTTACAAAGTAAATTTCTTAAAAAATTTTACCCCATAGGCCGAACCAATACTATGAGGCGAGCTATCACTAGATTTGCTCAGCTTCCAGGGGAACAGATTCACGAGTCATGGGAGAGACTTAAGAAACTTCTTAGAAAATGCCCACACCATGGTCTGTCTAAGTGGCAAATAGTTTAAGTTTTCTATGAGCGTTAGGAGACCAATACAGATAGATAGTAGATACATCCTGTGGAGGTGCATTTATGAACAAGAGTGAGGACGAAGCCTATACCTTATTTGAAATCTTGAGTGAAAACTTAATTAACCATGCTTCATTGTCTTTCCACCAAACCTGGGCAGGAATCTATGAATTTAAACATCTAGAATCTAGTCATAAGATTGATTTAAATTTGATAAATAAAATGAACTTTCTTGCTCAGAAATTAGATCAAGTCCTAACCCTAAGTCAACAATCTCCTGCATAATTCACATCATCTTCTAATTATCAGGAGATTTGTTCAATCTGTGCTAGCCCAACCCATCATGTGAGTGAATATCCTATGACTGCACAGTTTTCATCTTTTATCCAAAAACAAGTCCAAGCTACTAAAGGCTACTCCAAGCCGGTTAATAATCCATTTTTAAATTCATATAATCTAGATTGGAGTAACTTTAATTTTTCTTAGACATCCCAATAGACTCAGGCTCAGACCCAAATTTCACTTGAGCAAAATTATCAAAATAGATCCCAATATCAAAATTATGCCTATAATAATGGTCAGCCTAGTCAGTTTATCCAGCCATCATATTATAATCAGCCCTCATACCCACCTCCTCAACAGACCAATCTAGCTGATGATAGATTTAACCAACTTCAACAATTGATTCTGACTCAACAGCAATCTATTGCCAGACTAGAAGCTCAAATAGGACAATTAGTTGAGTCTAACATGAGGAGAGAACTAGATCAACTATCGAACCTACTAATTTCAAACAACCCATCTAATATCCACCAATCACCTGGACCAAGTTATCAATTTAATGTCTCACCTAAGAATCTCCAATTTGAGAATGCCAAAGTAATTCCTGAACTTAAAAGCTATAGGATTCTTATGGACCCATACCAAGATCAGGTGAGAGAGGCTAGTACTGATGCTAGCCAAAATAAAAATTTAGAGAAATTGATTAGTACTGAGACTAACCATATAGAAGAACCCGAACCAAGAATTAGTACTGATACTAGTTCCAGTTTAAATGAGATAGAAATAGAAAAAAAGAGAATAGATGATTTATCCGAGACTTATAAACCTAATGTCCTATTCCCTTCAATCCAAGAAGTCGGTTCTTCTTACAAAAATCAAGAGGCATGTAATGAAATATCAATGGAGTTATCTAAGCAAGATCATATTAATTTACCTCCAGAATTAAAACAGCCTTTAGTCACCATTCCAGCACCTATTGAATCAAACTTAACTCCTAAAACTCCATTCATGAGCATTTTAGAAAAACAAATAGGAGAAATTCTTAATAAGCATGGGTCTGAGAATGAAATCATAAATTATATTCCTAAAATTAATAGTGAATATATCAATAATGGGATTATAAATCATCTTTCTGAGATTGGTAATCCAAAACCATTAGAATTTATCAATCCAATATTCGACACAGGATAGTGAGTTGTATTGTGTCTGGCTGAAGATGGTAAACTTAGCACTTGTTGGGAGACAACCCAATATTTAATTTTTATCTAATTTATCTTTTCAGAATAATTTGAATAAGTTGGAGGAAGAGCTCAAATTTTTAAAGACATGTGCTGGACCAAAAATATACTGAGTTAGGTGTATTCTTCCATGATCTTTATTATATCCTTTATTTTTTTTTTCTCCATTGAGGATAATATCGATTAAGTTGGAGGGAGAGAAAAATAAAAATTTTAAAATTTTAAATCCTCAAAAAAGTTAGTATTTAGTATTTAGGCACATGATTATGCTTAAGAATTGAATTAAACTAAGCATTTTTAAAAAAAAATTGATGCATAGATTAGAGAATCTATGAGATATTGAGGAATCAAGTATTAAGAAAATTCAATAAAGAGTTAAGTCTAGAACATAAAAAGTTTTTTCTTGGAGCATTTCTAATTATTTCTATTAGCATCAAAGAAAAGTCTACTTTTTATAGGCTTGTGTAGGGTAACTATACGTTTCTTCATATAAAAATTTATTTTAATAAAATAGTTTTCAAGTACTTCTCACTGAGTAACCGGGCCTCTTTGCCTAAGCAAGCATTGAGTTTCGCATCAAAAGGTGGGAAGGGACAAAGAAGCTCGTTGTAAAGCTAGTCTTAACTCGTAGCCTATTTGATTCGAGCTAGTAAGCCCGAGGGGTATTCTATACCTAGTGCCCTAAAGCCAACTGGTTTGGGAGTCATTGGCCCAAGACTCGCTACATGGATCAAATAGAAAGCTTAAGGAGTTAAGATACTCAATAGTGGTACAATGTTAAAAAAAAAAAAAAAAAATATTGATTTTCCATCGAGTAACCGGGTTCCGTTGCCTAAGTAAGCAATGATATTCGCATCAAAAAGTGGATAATGTGAAAATAAAAATTAATAAATGAAGGACGGAAGTAGCAATACACCTGCCTATATGAAAGTTTAGACAAATCAGAGATAAAGGTAGGATAATTTAGAAAAAGTTCTAAAAAATTTAATGTTCTTTACTTAATTTTTCTATTGATAAGTATTAATATCCCAATGATATGTCTCATTTAAGCTCTACTGAATATCAATGGCCATTTTGAAAATTGCTTAGGTAAAATTCGAAACTCTAAAGTTAAAAGGTATTTAAAACTAAATTCTTTCTTTACTCGAGGACGAGCAAAGCTTAAGTTGGGGGGTGTGATAAGCATCATAAATTCATCAATAAAAGTATTAATTTATTAATTAATTTATATTAATTTTTAAAAATTATTAATCAATTTATATATAATTTTTAAAAAATTCATATTTTTATTAATTAAAAAATTAATTAAAAATAATAAAAATAAAAAATAAAATTTTATTATTAATAGAAAGAGCTCATTTTTTTTATCACAACAAAATAAATTTTGAGTAAAATGGAAAAGATATAAATTTTTAAAGATATAAAATAATAAAAATTAAATAAAAAAAGAAAATGACTCAGCCGGCTCCATAAGTCGAGCCACCAAGCCAAGCCAAGCCATCAAAGCTGACTCAACCGTTGAAGCCATCAGCCAGTCCACGATCTAGGCGTGGACCACCAGCTCAGCAGAAATCGATGAATCAGAGATTGCCACGTGACGGACCTAGACCCTTAAAGGGTCTACAAAAATTTATCATGGCTCATAGGATATTTTGGTCTTTTTACTCAGCGACAAGAGCGCTAATTGACTATGGTGTGCGGTGCAGTCGATCCACGTGGTCCATGGGAACAATAATTATGCGATCGAACACTGCGGTTGATTGCAGTCAAGATCGGATGGCAGTGGTTATTTCTGGATTTGATTCAAATTCTATCAGCGATCTGGCATGATCCGATGACCAAAAAATCAAGTGATGAAGATCCAACGGTTCAGAATACTCCCGACGATGATCAAGACTTCCGAAGCATGATTTGCGGTCAGATTTCATCCATCAACGTGCGATCGGACGGTCAGAATTTAATCCGACCCAATTTGGGCTGATATGCATCTGATTTTGATGATTTTTGGACCGTTGGATTCCTATTGAATGGCCAAATTTCACCAGGCTTACTAAAGTCATATCAAAACTATTTTGATTCAAATTTTATTCAAATTTCTTTATATTTTGATGATTACAAAGGCTAGTAGTCCCACATTGCCTTTAGAAAAAAATATCCAACCCTCCTAGCTCAATAAAAAGGACTCTAGACCTTCAGAAATCAACATCTCCGATCAAGGTGGAGCTTTGGTATAGGACAAAGCCAGACTATGGGTTAAAGGCTACTTCGAAGCAATGGGTACCGAGAAGAAGAGCCAAGCTTCTACACCATCTTTCTGCCAATGCCGATCCAAGATCAAAGATCAGGTTATTATTTTTTTAAAATTCTATATATTTAAATTTTAAAATTTTAATTAATAAAAATTTTATTTTTGCACTTTAATTTCTTACTTTTTATTGCAATTTAATTTCTATACTTTAATTATTACTTTTTATTTTATTATAAGTAGATGCTAAGATCTAATTAGTAGATCTTAGTACCAAGTTTAAATTTCTGCATCTTTTAATTTTTATTTTTAATCTTCCGACTTCACTTTTGATTTCAAAACTCAAATCATTTTTTTAAAAAAAAAATCAAAGATTTCAAATCTAAAATACTATCTTTTCTGTGGATTCGATCCGACTCACTGCTATCTACGCATTTTCAATGATTTTAAGAAGTCGGATTAAACTGATAAACACGGTGTCTTAACGACAACATCGCGTTCCTATCAAGCATACGGTGCAGATCGACTCCAACTTGGAAGATGAAGTTCGAGAGCAGCTCATTGCCTTCTTACGAAAGGATGCTGAAGTCATGAACATCGGTTGGCTGTCAATCCTAAGTACAGGCCAGTGAAAGAGAAAATTCAAAGCCATGCACTAGAAAGGTAGAAGGCAATAGCAGAGAAAGTGGATAAGCTCCTCAAAGTTGGGTTCATCCAAGAAGTCCACTACCCAAATTGGGTCTCCAATGCGGTCCTAGTTAAGAAGGCCAATGGCAAATGGAGAATGTGTATCGACTTCAAGAAGTTGAATAAGGCCTGCCCAAAGGACAACTATTTTCCATCCAGAATTGATCAGTTGGTGGATGCAACTTTGGGCCATAAGCTCCTCACCTTTATGGATACTTTCTCTGGCTACAACCAAATTTGGATGATGCAAGAGGACGAGAAGAAAATTATTTTTATTACTGACCGTGATCTTTATTGTTATAGGATTATGCCCTTTGGGCTTAAAAATGTGGGCACAATCTATCTGCGTCTAATCAATAAGATCTTCAATGAGCAAATCAGCTGCAATATAAAAATCTACGTCGATGATATGCTGATCAAGAGCCGAACGTCAACCAATCATGTTGCCAATCTCGAAGAGACCTTCAGCGCCCTCTAGAAGTACAAGATGAAGCTAAACCCAATCAAATGCATCTTCGGAGTGACCTCGAAAAAATTTTTGGGATTCATGATCTCAAAGTGGAGGATCGAAGTCAATCCGGAGAAGATCCAAGCAATTCAGAAGATGACCATCTTGAAATCAATAAAAAAAGTTCAACGCTTGATCAAAAAAATGGCATCCTTAAATTGTTTTGTTTCGAAGTCGGTCGAGCGGTGTATGCCATTCTTTCAGGTCCTTAAGCAATTGAAGAACTGCTGAATGGTGGAATGCCAACAGGCATTTGAGGAGCTCAAGAGCTATCTTGGCTCACCGCCCTTGTTGGCCAAGCCCAAGCTTGGAAAAGAGCTATTTCTCTACCTTGCGGTCTCTCCTATTGCCCTAGCAATGGTCCTGATCATGAAAGAGGTGAAAGTACAGCAATCGGTTTAATACATAATTAGTCGAGTCCTGAGGGATGCCGAGATCAGGTACACTAAATTGAAAAAATTAACTTATGCTCTTCTGATTTCAACTAGGAGACTTCGATCCTATTTTTAGAGGTACACCATAACTAGGAGACTTCTGATTTCAACTAGGAGACTTCTGATAGTTCTTCATCAAACAGATGCTTCTAGAAGAATTAAGAAGTGGGTTATTGAATTGATAGAATTCAACATAAACTATCAGCCTCAACCATCAATCAAAATCTAGATATTGGCTGACTTTATAGTAGAGTGTATGATCCCACATGATATCGAATCCAAATGGAATGACACTAGCATTCTGTGGTTGCAACTGAGCTCCATCGAAGAGAGAGTAGATCTTCCCGAAGGATTTTGGGTCCTATATGTATATGGCTCCACCAATGCCTCAAGCGCAGGTGCTGGGTTGATCCTGATCAATCCAGAGGGGGTCATTGTCGAATACACACTATGCTTCAAGTTTTCTGCAACAAACAACGAGGCAAAATATGAAGCTCTGATAGCAGGACTCAAGATTGCCAAGGAACTAGAAGTCGATTGACTTCAAGTCTACAGTGATTCGCAGCTGGTGGTGGAACAGGTTGATGGCAGCTACGAAGCTCGGGAGGAAAATATGACAAAGTATCTTAAAAGAGTGAAGAGCTTGATCCCAGCCTTCAATGGCTTTGGCATCCGGTAGATTTCAAGGGCAAAGAACGTCAGGACTGACCTCCTATCCAAGCTAGCCACACTCGCCCCTAACGAACTTTCCAAAGAAGTATACTTTGAAGTATTGAAATGCTCGAGTATGGAGGAACCATGGTCTATAATGCAGATCGACCATGAGCCCTACTGGATCGATCCATTGATTGCTTATCTCAAATATGGGACACTCTCCTATGATCCGAAGAAAGCTCAAAAGCTAAGAAACCAAGCCTTCCAGTATATTCTATATGAAGGTAAGCTGTACAAGAGATCATACTTCTTGCCACTTTTGAAATATCTCCGACCTTTTGAAGCCAACTTTGCACTATGAAAAGTACATGAAGAAATCTATGGGAGCCATCTAGGTGCTAGATCCCTATCTCATAAGTTGCTTCAACAAGGGTATTATTGGCTAACTATGCATCATGATTGTATCGAATATGTTAAAAGATGTGACCACTGCCAGAGGAATGCAAATATATAAAGGCAACCAGCCTCCGAGCTTATGTCATTAAGTGCCTCCTGGCCATTTGTGCAATGGGGCCGGGATGGATATACTCGAATCCTTTCTGATGGCATCCGAACAACGAAAGTTTCTCTTAGTTATAATCGACTACTTCACCAAATGGATTGAGACCAAAGCCCCAGCAAAAATTACTGAAGTCAAAGTATAGGACTTTATCTGAAAGTCAATTATTTATAGATTTAGTCTGCCTCGAACCCTTATAACAGATAATGGATGGTAGTTCATAGAGGCAAAGTTTGCGGAGTTCTATGAAGACTTGAACATCTCCCATAACTTCACGTCAGTGGCCCATCCACAAGCAAATGATGAAGTAGAGGTGACCAACAGGATCCTATTACAGTGTATCAAGGCAAGGCTTGAAAGAGCAAGGAAGACTTGAATGGATGAACTCTCTACCATGTACTCTAGGCATACCAAACTATCTAAAAACTATCAATTGGAGAAATACCATTTGCCTTGGCCTTTGGAATGGGGGTGGTTATTCCGATCAAGCTTAAGCTTCCATCGGCATGGATCGTGGTCTTCAATGAGTAGTATAATTTACAGAACCTCAGAGCTAACCTCAATCTGTTGGAAAAAAAATGAGAAGAAGCTCAAGTTCAGATGGCTGCTTATAGACAAAGGGTGGTCCGATACTACAACTTCAAAGTCAATGACAAAGTATTTAGAGTGGAAGACTTGGTGCTTCGGCGAGCAACTATTTCTCAGCCCCAAAACCAAGAAAAGCTCGTCCCAAATTAGGAAGGATCCTATGAAATCAAGAAAGTCGTCCGATCCGAAACATATTACCTGAAGGAGTTTGAAGGAGCTGATCTATCCCGACCGTGAAACTTGAAAAACCTACAGATGTATTATCAATGATTTAGTTGTAATAAGATTCCTCTACTTTAACACCCCGATTTCTGTTACAAATTTGTAATGGCGAGAAATAACTTTTCGAACTTAACTGTGCAATAAAAATAGCCACGTTAGAAATAGGAGGAGAACCTCATTCTAACGTGAGCAAAATCAAAGATCTCATTAATCTAAGATGAGAGGAGGAGAGAGGTTTTGTTAACGGCCCTAATGTGCTCCTACAGCTATGTTAGAAATAGAAGAAGAACCTCATCCTAATGTGAGCAAAGCTGAAGGTCTCATTAATCTAAGATGAGAGGAGAAAAGAGGCTCTATCAATGATCCTAATGTGTCTCTATAGCCACGTTAAGAACAGAAGGAGAACCTCATCCTAACGTGAGCAAAACCAAAGACCTCATTAATCTAAGATGAGATGAGGAAAGAGGCCCTGACAACAATCCTAATGTGTCCCTACAACCACATTAGGAACAAGAGAAGAACCTTGTCCTAACGTGAGGAAGGCTAAAGACCTCGTTAATCTAAGATGAGATGAGGGAAGAGGCCCTATCAATGGTCCTAATGTGTTCCTACAATCATGTTAGGAACAAGAGGAGAACTTCATCCTAATGTGAGCAAGGTTGAAGACCTTGTTAATCTAATACGAGATGAGAGAAGAGGCCCTGTCAATGATCCTAATGTATTTCTATAGCCATATTAAGAACATGAGGAGAACCTCGTCCTAACGTGAGCAAGGTCGAAGACCTCGTTAGACTAAGATAAGGTGAGGGGAGAGGCCCTATCAACAGTCCTAATGTGCCCCTATGATCGTACAAGGAATAGAAGAGAATCTCATCCTAATAGGAGGAAGGTCAAGGCCTCGTTAATCTAAAATGAGAAGAAGGAAAAATCCCTACCAGCGATCCTTATATGCATCCTCCCTACGACTACGTCAAATACGAAAAGAAGAATCCCATCCTAGTTCATGGAAGGGACCTCCAGCTCGGCATCCACAACAAGCATCTCATTAGAAGACAAAACAAAGAAAAACGAGATGAAGAAAGCGAAGCCATTAACAAGCATTGAATTCATATAAGAAAATGATGAAAAAGGTACCATTTTATTGCAAATATAAGTTCACTACAAGCAAAATAAAGGCCGGCAAGACCGATTACATGAAAAGAAAGAAGAAAAGATCAAAACTCTAAGATGGATCGGACTCCTCAGACTTCGGGCTGTCGGCCCCAGCCATCACCAAGACCTACTTTAGCCTAAGGATCTTCCCCTCAAACTCCTTCTTATATAGACCATCTATGTACATTCTATTGACATGTTGGAATTTGCCTTCAAGCTCTCACCACTGCTTTCTCAAGACTTCAAACTCGACCTCCACATCCTTGATAGCCTAATATTTGTAGGTTAGCTAGAGCTTCAATCATTGAACCTCGACCTTCTCTGTCCCGATCACTTCTGAGAGCTCGTCGATGGTCCTCTTCAAGAAGGCAAACTCTCCTCCAGCAAATGGATTTTCTTTTTCACTATCTTGAGATCAACTTTGAGAGAGCTGATCTTCACCGTTAGTGCCCAAGAATTATCGCTAGCATTTTTTTTTTGAGCTCGACAATCTCCCTCTCAAAGCTATCCTTCTAGATGCTGAAGCTTATGGAGTCCTTCATGTGTAAATTTTGCAGGCGAGTGACCTCTTTGGTCGCCTCCGAAGCATTCTTCTGAGAAGCTTGAAGGTTGTCCTCCATCTTCTTCAACTTCTTCTTCAGATGGTGGACTTTCTTCTTTAAGCTTTTTTATTAAAGATTTCAGCAGAACTTCCTAAAGTAAGGGGTCGGCGTCGACTAGAGATAGCGGGTTATGGCTTTGATTATTGGAGGAATTTTGGATAATACATGGCACAACACCAATATAAAGAAAGGCATAGACAAAAGTAAATTCACTTTCATTTAACTAAAAACTTTTAAGTATAATGCAAAATAAAAGAGAAAAAAAAAGTACAACTATTCAAGATCTCAATCTTAGGGGGTGCGGTGGCAAAAGAGGTTGGAGCGCTCTCGACTGCCTCAGGTTCCTGAGCAGGCTCAAGTGCCTCCATGGTAGGTTCGGATGGATCGAGGGTAGGCTCGATAGGAGAATGATCGACTGCAGTGCCGGACGGTCCTGCTTCTTCGTCAAAATTCTCCTCATTCAAAAAGCTTAGGTCAAGCTTGGGAAATTTTTGGGCCACCCTGCCTTCATAGAGTTCGAAGCCCTTGATGAACGCCCTCTGACCGAAGGCAATGTTAAGGTCTTTCATTTCGGAGGAGGTCTTGAACTCCACGACCTGGGCTATCACCTCTGAAGCTGACTTTGCCTCGCGAGCCTCCAGCTCGACGACCCTCCCCTCGGCTTCTTTTCTTTTCTCCTCCTCCAGTGCCAAAGTGGCCTTCAGCCCAGTCGAGATGAGCTCCTCTTTTCAGAGCGTGCCTTGGAGACTCACAACTTTCATTGCCTTCTCCTTCATGGAGCACTCGACTTTGACAATCTTTTTCTGGAGGCGATCAATCTCGGCTTGAAGATCCTCCTAGACCTTCAATGCCTCCACCTCCTGGCAATTCACCCTCTTGAGGTGGGCAATTATTTGGTGACCTGACTGCCACAGCGAAATAGCAGTAAGATAGAGGAATGAAAGAAAGAAAAATAAAAAAGGGAGTATGATAAGATGATTACCTTAAGAAAAGTTCCAAAAAAGTCCCAGACGAACTGCGTCTGATCAAGGTCAGCCATGCAGTCCACTATCTCAAGCATGGCAAATTTGTCAGTTAGATCTTAGATGATGTTCGAATTGTCGAAGGGGTTTGCCCCCAGATCATCGCTGCCACTGTTAGTTGGCTCGTTCGGACGAGCCTTGTAGGCTACCTTCACAACAGCCAACCTTCCCTTCCCCTTCTCCCTTTCCTTTTCGACGGAAGGGTCTGATGCATGATCCCCTATCGAAAGATCTACGGACTCAGAGGGAAGCGACCCTCCTTCGATGACATCGATGCTGGCGGTCGAGGCGACCTCAGCTCTTAGGCGGACCTCGGGTGCGACATCTACGATAGTAGGACTTAAGCCAAGGTTGAACAAGATCTACTCATTTAGAAGGTTGGGAAGAAGAGGAGCTCAGTACGTCTTAAGCTTGTTAGAAGACTCGAGGTTGGCTCCATCTAAACTAGGAGCTTGGCGAACTAATTTTTGGAGGAAGCCCCAGGGAGGAAGGTCAAGCAGCAAGGTCGGACATCGAACGTAGAAGTACTTCTCCTTCTAGTTATGAATGAAAGAAGGAGCACCTTTTAGTAACCCCTTCTTACCGAACTGGAGGAAGAAATACCATCAGTCCTTCATGGAAGGATGATGCTTGAAAGTATAAAAATTTTGGAAAAGTGAAATAGTTGGTCGGACTTTGGCCAGATGACAAAGAAAAAGGAAATCAATTACAAACCAAAAGAAGTTCGATATGATGGAAGCAAAAGAAATGTTCAAAAAGCAAAAAAGCATGACCACGAAAGGGAGAAGTGGAAGTCAAAGTTTGGCACGCAAGGATTCTAGGTACAAACAAAACCGATCAACTGGAGGCGAACTAGCACGATCATCTGACTCGGAGAGTTCAAGATCGTACTCTGATGGGATGTCGTACTGTATCCTAATCAGGGAGAGGTCGTTCGGAGTAAGGATAGAAAAAATGGTATCCAAGATAAAAAACTGATGGGACATACTCCTGAGATTAACCTCGGTTAGAGAAGCAGAGTCTAAGAAGGTTGGTCCGGACGAGCTCCACGAACTGATAGATCGGAAGGTTTCGAAAGACATATGAATCAAAACAAACCTCCAAAAAATCTCTAAAAATCAAGAAAAATGAAATGAAATGCAAGGACTCCTTAGAGAAAATCAAAAGAACAAGAAATCTAAGAAGTATGAATGCTCAAAGAAAAGGGTTGGAAAGTTAACCTAAGTCGACTGAAAAAGACGAGAAGATGGTGGGCATGACGAAAATCAAGTAGAAGAGCGCCTGGGAGCAGAGAGGATGCGGAAAGGAATCGGGACTCTCGGGCAAAAGGAAGGCGAGGGCTTTGGAAGGAAGGAAGAGGACTCAGGCAGAATGAGTTTTGGAGAAGGAAGAAGGCTTTTAATAGCCAAGAAAAGACTGAAACAGTTATAATTATAGATCTTCTTCGGCCAACCTATTGCGCTGCATGTCCCATTCATCATGGCAGAGGAGTGGCGATGGGCAGATCTTTAATTGCACCATACCTTGGGCAGAATTTTGGTGGAAGGCTCAACAATGTCTTTTTGGATCACCTCATGTTTATCAAGTTTCAGCACCAGTACGGTAAACGTTGAGACATCCCATCCTGATGGGCGTGGACGGCTAAAAAAACTTCGACAGTTGCATCTGTACTTCCTTTCTTCGAGTTTCAAACTCGAGAGTAGGGGGCTATTGTTAAGGATAGACCCGCTCCAGCCAAAGTTCGACTAAATATTTAGTCTCAGAGTGATCTTGGCCATCCTCCTATCATTGGATCCCCTTTGAATGAACTTGAACAATGAAAGCGGCCCCCTAGGCAATCTAGCCTGGCCAGCTTGGGAGCCGGTCGAACTCGTATCAGACTTCTTCTTCAGTCGGACTCCTACTGAACTTCTCCTTCAGTCGGACTCCTTCAGCAGTCAGATTTCTGTCGGACCTCTTCTTCAGTCAGATTCTTTCAGTAATCGAACTTCTGACAGACTTCTTCTTCAGTCGAACTCCTTCGACAGTCGAACTCTAGATAGGCTTCGCCGCTAGTCGAACTCTTCTCGGGCTTCTCTACCTATCGAGCTCCTCTTGAACTTCTCTTACCAGCTGCCCAAAAAGGCTTTGGCATCGACTAATGATATGGCAAATGACGGCCCAAGCATGGCTGATCTCAAGAACCTCCGAACTCCTCTGGAGCAGTATTAGCTAAGAATTTTCATTACTTGCAGCTATCCCATCCAAACTTGAGTTGTCAAACTCCAGCGGACTGGCGCGTCATGACAACAGACAGGACCCTCCATAACAAATCTCATGTGATCTTGAACGGCCCACTATCAAACGGTTATGACTGTCACTATCAGTTTGTTATGGACTCCGCCTATATATGGGACCCTCCAGATACGCTTTCTTCTCTAAGCTCTTGACTTTTTTTAAAAAAATCTACTAAAATTTCTCTGAGTACTCCATTTCTATTGGTCAAAAGAGCTAACTTGATCGTCGAAGGGTCTTACCGAAGCCGCCACCCCCGACTCTCGACGAGACTTATTTTGTAGGTCACCGATGGCAACCCCATCTTCTTCGACTCCAGCCTCGATTCCGATAACAACCAGATCTCGCACCAATAAAAATAATATTAAATAATAATTATTTAAATTTTATTTTATTATTACTTTATAATATCATGATGAGATGTTTTGCATGCTTATAGAGAGAGTTCTTTGTAAGTATACGGTGATTGCCATGATCTCTGACTCACGATCTTAAGTAGAGGGCATGACAAAGAGGAGAGGATCCAAGGGAGTGGGGTAAGAAAGATGGTGTAATTCCGAAGGAGGTGATGGTATGATTGGTAGTAGGTAAGGTATAGGCAGATTGGGGGAGGGAGGGCAGCAGCATAGCGAATAAGGATTTGGGGTTAGGGTTTTTCTTTTTTGTCAAAATAGAGGGGTTTAAAAGGAAGGCTTGGATTGTTGTTGCTTCTATGCATGGAACACGTGGTAATTAGCTAGACTTTCTTCTTTAATAACAAATTTTGGTTAAGAAAACAATCTGGATAAAAAATCAACCCATAAATCCATTGCAAAAGAATATTTTTATAAGATATTTTATGTATAGGATTTTTTAGAAAAGAGATCAATCGATAAATTCTAAAGGGTGATATTAAATGTGTAGGGTTTATATAGAATTTATTCATAATGCATTACCTTTTTATTTTTATTATTTCAGTATTTGTATGTGGTATGTTGGGATAATTATTTTTCTTTTGTAGGTGGCGATTATGGAGAATAGCTTTATATCAATAAAATTGTTTATGGGGTAAAAGTATTTTCTTTTATATATATACATATGATGAATGTGGTCACATATTTCTTTTTTTAATCCCTTCTATTATAGTTTTATTTTATTCTTTTTGGATATTAATTTTTGATATTTCCTATAATAATGCTTTGAAAGTTGTAAATATTTTGCTGATAAAAAAAAAGGGATATTCATTATTTATTTCTATTCCTTAATATCCTTTGTGCTATATTATTGGATGGTTTTCTTTCCGATGTTGTCATTTTGCTAATAACTTATTTAATTTTTTAAAAAATATTTTGTTATTAATATTGAATGATCAATACTTGGTTGGATAATATTTATAATATATTGTGTTATTTTTAATTATGTTTATTTGTTTCCATATTCACATATAATTTATAGAAATAAAAATATATTTGTTTATATGTAGGTGGAAACATATTCTTAACTATGAAAATAAGTGAATTTTGCCCATTCTAACGAAATTATTAGCCACGTGACTTTTACTATGCACAAATCTCTTCTATACATCCAAAAAATTAATAAAAAGACAACCAGACAACAATACCTAACCCTTCTAATGGTCATTCATATGCACTTACTATGCACAAATTTAAAAAAGCTAGTCAAGAAAATCATATAAGAGATAATATTTTCTAATTTGGAGGATTGAGATTTAGAAAGAATAAATCCAATTATGCCAATAGAAAGTAAAGCCTGGAAGTGCTATACAAAATATAATATCTAATTTTCAAGTAAATAATTATCTATTATAGAAAGAATAATAGAAAATATTTTCTACTGGAAGGTTTGTTCAAACTTTAGAATATGTCTCTCTAAATTGACATTTATCAATTAACTCATAAAGCACAAACCAAGGTTTGTTCAAACTTTTAAAGAAATTTTTTTTTTCAGAGATGTTTCCAAGGTGTTCCACATTTATGGAATAACAAAATCAAATCAAGGTTTCATTACATAGAGATATTTTCTAAAGTATACATATATATAGAGAAATACTTTAACCCATTAGTATGATCCGTGCGCTTATCTTAAATGCCCTTATTATCAAAAAAAAAAAAAGAAGGAATGATAATATATTTCATGTTCAAAGTAACCAATCAAGTATGAATGCTATATCCTAACAAATATTATTAATTTAGCAACAAATATTTTTATAAAACTTGGAAGTATAAAGTAAATGGTTATAGAACCCCAATCAAACCCAATATGAAGTTTTAGAAGTGGTAGAATATATGAGAAGCCATAATACTATGTAGTAACCAAGCAATATGTAGCTCAATGAGTAGGCATCTAGGTAGGTTGAATTTTTTAAAAAATATTTAGAAGTATTAGACTTTCAAATTGCTTAATAGAATTTTCAACAAAAATAAAAAAAAAGGGCTATATAGAAGGTATTAGAGGAGGAGAGATCATAGTACTATATATCCATAGCATTGATAAATGTGGACCACTTAGGCACACCATGTAGCCCATCCATATATAAGGATAACCTATACCTAACATGAGGTAGCTAGGTAATGTATATGCATATATGGACGAATATATTACTATATATATTGCCTTTTAAAATGGTGCCCCCGCTCTCCTCTTTCTTTACTGTGCTAAGGATATTCATTTAAAAACCTTATTTCATTTTGTTAATTTGAAAATCAGCAACTTTCCCATATAAAACAACATAAAAAAGATTTCCTTCAATAAACACCCATTAGATGATTTTGACTGTTCAAGTATAACAATAACCTTGCCATCTTTTTCAGAATCGAAAAAGATTAAAAAGAAAAATCTCTATTAGTAGATGGGTACACAAATCAAAAAGAATAGTCTCTCTTAGTAGAAGAGTACACACTCCAACCCTATAAATATTTTAAGCATAAATGCACATGATAATAAATGGTTATATTACATTATTAAATGGTTATATTATATTTTTATTTTTATCTTATATCATGAATGTGAGAACCATCATATTTTTGTAGTCATAATTATATTTCTTCCTTAATATACAATGCATTTTTTTATAATTTCTTAAATTCCATCTACAATTGTGCTTTGAAATTCATTATGCTTCTTTTCATTATGTCTGTCCTAATATTTTTTTAAAAAATATTTTTTTTCTAATAATGACTAACTTTATGGGTAAGTATAATTGCATAAATAGATGTAGTTAAGATTTTATCTAAAGTCATATTGGAAGAAATCAAAATCATATCTAGGTTGGCTCTTCCAAACCCAATTTATAGAATTGAGGTATAGGATGGAGGATATGTGAGATCATTTATAGACATCGTGCTAGCATAGGGAGACAATTCATATGAGGTGATTAGGATCTGGGGGAGATTTTGGTAGAAAGTAAAGTGAATCTGAAGAATTTACCATCAAATTTATAACTAGGAGGTAGAAAATTATACTCAATTTTAAAATCAAATATTTTAATTATAAAGATAAAGAATATTTTAGATATCTATATGAGAGATTCCGTAATACTCATAATGATCTTGATGCCCAATATAGGCAACTATAATGGGATCCTTATTTATCGATTGAAAGATATAAAAAACTAGCAAATGACTATAATAAGCTTCAAAGGAAAGTGGAAGGATACAGAAAAATGTTTTGTCAGATTCGAGATCATTTATGGGTGAAAACAATCCATAGTAGGGTCCGATCATCTTTTTTGTATTTTGGTCTTTGATCTATGTAGCTAAAAAAATATTAATTCTTTTGTTGTATTTTATAGCTCTAAGCTTCCTAAAATTAATGAAACGGCCCTTTGATTATTGTTTTTTGGGAAAAAAGTATTATATCTTACTATTCAAAATGTGACTTGATTATATTCTTTTAAAGTATTTTTTTCTTGTTTATCAAAAAAAAGTATTTTTTTTCTTAATAATGACTAACTCTATAGGCAGATATAATTGCAAAGATGAATGAGGTTAAGATTTCATCTAAAGTCATGTTGAAAGAAATCACATCTAGGCTCATCCTTCCAAAACCAATTTATGAAATTAGAGTGTGGGATGGAAGATCATGAGATTGTTTGTGAACATCATGTTAGCACAAGATGATAGCTCATGTGAGGTAACTAAGATCTGTACAACAAAGTGAATCTAAATAAATATTCGTTACCAAATTTGGAATTAGGAAGCTGAAGAATATAATCAATTTTGAAATCAAAAATTTTAATTATAAAAATAAAAAATATTTTAGATATTTATATGAGAGATCTCATAATATTCATGATGATCTTCATGCCTCGCATGGATAACTATAATAGGACCATCATTTATCAGTTGCAAGATAGAAAAAACTAGCAAATAACTATGGTGGACTCCATAGGTAAGTGGAAAGATATATAAAAATATTTCTTTCTAACTCAGGATCATCTCTAGGTGAAAATAATCTACAATATAGTCTGATCATTCTTTTTAAATTTGGATCTTTGATCTATGTAACTAAGAAAAGGTTAATCATTTTGTTATATTTTGTAGCTCTAGGCTTATTAGGATCAATGAAATGACCCTATTGTTTCTATTTTTTGGGAAAAGCAGTAATGTATCTTACTATGCAAAATATAACTTGCATTGATTATGTTTATTGTGTTGGGCTTCTCCCTCACAATTCCTTATGTTATTGATTTTTTAAATAGCAAAAATTTATATTGATTGCTTTTTTAATTCAATATTTTTGTATTAACAAAAAATCAACAACATAGTTGTTTATTCCTTACATATTTTTTTTATAATAAATAAAATGGATCCGATTGAGGCATGTAGATAGAATAGAAAAAGAAGAATAGGTATAATTGCTAAACAAAAGGATAAAAGAACAATAAAGATTAATAGTTATTTTGATGATAATATTGAGAAGTATAAAGTTTTATATGCAAATGTGCATTCTGCAACTCTTGGTGAAAGATACTTTAATAGTTATGTATGTAAAAAATTTTCAAACCGAGATTCCACTAAATAAGTTGTTATTATGACAGATACAAATAATATTATTGATAAATTTGATAATTTTCAAAGTTCTAATCATGATACTATTGATGAAAGAGATGTCATAGATAATGTTTCTTTTGAGGTAATTGAAAAAGATGTTGAGTTGATGATAGACAAATGTATACTTTTTATATTTGGATGTAAAAAATTATTTTCTTATATTGTTGATATTCATTGATATTGAAGTTTCTTACTACTTAAGAAAACAGTCCAAGAAGATAAAGAATCTATTGCAATTCCTTCGAAATAATTATTTTTTATCCATTAAAAGAAGGTTCATCATGCTCTAATAATCAGAATAAGTCTAATTTTTTTCATTATGGCATTTTTTTGACTTTTTTTGGGATGTAGGGAAATTCAATGAATCTCTAAATTTAGGGTTACCTGAGCATCAATATTAATTTTGCTAAGCTTTATTCTAGTATAAAGAACATATGCACAAGTCATATGAAATGGTAAAACCCATATTTAGTTTATGTCATCATGAGGGAAGAGTTGATTTTCCATTACTAGAATAGATCCCAGATTTTTTGAATCTTTTATTGAATTATAGTGGAGAAAAAGTACTTTAAAATTTTGAAAAAATATAAAAGTATATAACTCTATCTTCACATTTACTATTTTTGGAGTAATTTATTAAGTATCCCTTGAGAAATCAAAAGAAGTAAGCTAAAAAGAGAAGAGAAAGAGTTATTTTTAGAGTTATTCTCTATCATTCTACTACAAATCATTCTCAAGCAAGTAAGAGCAAGAGTGAATTGAAATGAGAAAATAATCAAGTCAAGAATCAAGAAGCCTCACCATTACTCAAGCATTCAAAAAGAAGTCAAGCATTCAAATATCATCATTTGGACTTCTATCGATTCTTCAAAGAGTTTTTATTTCTCTAAACTTAATCTTTATATTTTTATATTTTATTTTAAATTTCTTGGTGTGAGAAACTTGGATTAGTCCAAGACTTGAGTTGGATGTTTGTGATGGTTTGATTAGTAAGCCAAGATTAAAATCAATTAGAGCTGATTGTTAATCTAGAGAAAAATAATCACTTATGAGATTTTAGTTGATGATCTAGAGAAAATCAACTAGATTGATTGTGAGCTCAGAAAATAATTTTATACAGTTTTGGTTGGTGATCTAAAAAAAATCAACTGGGTTTAATTATGAGCATAAAAAATAATTAGACTATAATTCTAGTTGAATTTTTAAGTAATTTACTTGAATAGTGGATGTAGGTGTCAAGTTTAGTGCCGAACTACTATAAAAGCTTGATATTTGTATTTGTATAGTTTTATTTCTACTATTCTTCATCTATACTTATATTTTATTTTATTTCACCAAGCACATAGCATTAAAATTTAGCATAATTAAAATTTAAATTTTTAAATATCCAATTCATCCTTCCTCTTGGGTAGCCATACCTAGACAATAATTGATATCAAAGTAAGTGCTCTAATATTTGATTATTAACTTGGCGGTCAAAGAGTAAAAGATCATGGCAATCCAAATAGAATTTTTTCTTAATGAAGATTATTTTATTGATCAACCCTCAATGCTTAATAGATTAAATTATAGTTATTGAAAAGCACAAATGTGCATCTTCATACAAGCACATGATTATATCTTATGAAAGATTATAATCGATGGCTCACACACTCACAAAGCATTGCTTGAGCATGATAAAGAAATAAACCAACTAAATGCTAAAATTATAAATATATTTTATTATTCATTAGATATAAATAAATTTAATATAATTTCTTCATGTATTTTAATAAAATAAATTTGGGATCAATTGGAAGCAACCTATGAGAGAGCAAATTAAAGAGAAATATTAAGCTCTCAAGAAGACAAGGAAGCTGACCCAACTTGTATCTCATGGTCCATAAGGATGAAAAAAAGAAGAAACAAAAGAGAAAGAAAGCCATAATTAAGGGAGAGCAATACAAAGAAAAGAAAAATAAGGACCAAAAGGAGGAAAGTATAGCAAATCTATGTCTCATAGCTCACAACAATGAGGTAAACAATGAAAATCCTCCCAAATTTTTTTTGATGAATTATTAAAAGCTTTTCATGATTTAATGGATGAATATAAAAATATTAGGCTAAAAAATAAAGAGTTTAAAAGATCAAATTTTCTTTTAGCTAAAGAAAAGAATGAGCTCTTAATTGAAAAAGAAGATTTCTTGAAAGAAAAAATATTTTAGCTAAAAAAAATAAAATATTGATTGAATAAGATGCTTTTTTGAAAGAAAAAAAAAGTTTAGTTGAAGATAAATAAATTCTTTCAAAATCTAAAAAATTTTTAGTTGAAGAAAAAAACTCTTGAAATCTAAAAAATCTCTTTTGGAAGAAAATGCAAAACTAAGAAAAAAAATTAAAAATTTAAAATCTATGCTTGAAAATTTTATACTTGGATCACAAAAGTTTCAAGCAATATTGAATAATCAAAAGCTATTTTCAATAAAGCTGAAATTGGCTATAATTCTTTAAGAAAATAAAAATTTATCAAGAATATATTCACTAGAGCTTCATCTAAATATCATTCTATAGTTTGCTTCAAATGCAATCAAGTTGGCCATAAAATTTTAGATTGTAATATTAAAAGAATTGGCCAAACCTTAATCAAACAAATTTGAGTTCCAAAAAAAACCATATACTCTAACCTCTATGGATCCAAGATGACTTGGGTACCAAAAATTAGCAACTAATTTTTGCAGGTATGCTAAGCATCCAACGAAATGAAAGAAGTAAATTCTTAAGGAATGAATACTTAGGACTCAAAATAGATGGATGATGATACTTGGTAAAAGCTAAATTTATTTTGATATCACACCATCAATGATTGTTAAAATTATTTTGCTGAATTTATTGATTTTGATGATCGATCGACATATATGTATATTGTGATTTTTTGTCTTAAATATTTTTAATATATTACCAAAAATTATTATAATTAATAGATTTTGATGACTTCTTAATGCTTGCAATGATCTTATACAATGATTTAAATGATTTGACTTCAAAATCAATATAATTTTCTCTATGTATCATCTTAATTGATTAAGCATAGATTTTCATTTTAAATTTAGCATGTTCTCTCAACTTCTCATATCATATTATTATTTGAGAAACTTAAATTAAGACAAGCTTGATTGTATAAGGATCTATTTGAGTATCAAAACTTGTAAGTTAATTTAACTTTTAACATTCTTATAAGACATATAATTATTGAAACATCTAAAAAATTGTCTGATTCAAAGTATTTTAAGATAAATCATCTATTAATAAAAAATCAAGTTCTTGATATTAATGATTTGTATTACATCTTGGCTTGATCTCTAAGGTCTTAAAAAGTTTTGCTAGTTGAACCTAACTTTTGGAGCCTTTATCTAGTCTTTCTTTGACCTAATCTTGATTTGATCTCATTTCATTTAATTGATTATCATACCATCAATTACATGTCAAATGATTCAATGTTTTATCTTATTGATTTTGATGATGTTATTTTCATGGACTATTATAATTGGATATTATGATTGATTATGATTGAAAATATATTAAATAAAACTAATTTATGAACTCTCATAATTAGAGTTTAAGAATAATTTGAAACATTGATCTATTTGTGTTTGATAAGCTGAATCTCTTGAAGAAATATTTTCAAACTCAATTGATATCTTGGATTAGTAAATACTGTTAATGACAATAAGGAGGAGAAAATTTGGTAGATGGAGAAAATAAATTTAACATATCAAATTACATTAAAATCTTATCATAATATGATTTTTTTTGTACAAAGTAATAGAGTGAGGGGGGAGACTGGGCATAGCAACCCCCACTCCGCTGGGGGGATTGTTCGATGCAGGGTGCCAACACTTAATCATTTCCTATCCATCGGTGAGTATGTCACCCCTAGCCCTACTTCAACACACAGCTAGACCAGAAACCCACCCGTGAACCCATCCGAGGTATCAGGATATTTTCATCCATAGAATCATTAAATCCCATCTTTACTCAGCTGCAAGCGAGCCTCGAATCTCGAATGTGAGGAGCGCGGGGCTAAGCCCATTCCAATTGGGCTACCACCGTGGTGGTTAATATGATATTTTTCATAATATGATTTTAATTTGGTTATGAGATACAAAATTCAATAAGGACAAGAATTGATTCAGTTGTATCAAGAAAGTAAATGAAACTAAGAAATTTGGCATATAGTAAGGGAGAGCAATTTTTGAATAAAAATTAAACTCAATTGATTATAATATTAAGGGAGAGCTTAATATTTTTAGACTGTTAAAGAAAAATATACTTTATTGATTTTATTGATTATCTTCTTTTGAGTTATCCTTTTTGATGCTATCAAAAAGGTAGAGAGTTATTGTTGAGTATATGCTTGAGCTTAACTAGAATGAAGTATATTTTTATTGTTTAGTGGTTTCATATCTTTCAAATGTGTAATTCTTTACAAACTCACTATATATTATTTTGCATATACTCAAAAGTTTTATTTGATGACAAAGAGTTTTGAGTATAAGTTATAAAGTTTAACTTTGCTTTTGAGGATGTGTAGTTTAAATTCCAAGTGTTCACCTTGTTCCAAGTGATTTTTAAAAATTTAATGGAGCACCACCAATCAAAGGGTTCTTGAAGAAAATCTAGACTTGACATACCTTAAAAATGATGGTTAATAAGAGTTAAATCAAGTTTAGAAAGTAAGTATAGCCTACAAATAAAATTAAAGAAGGACTGCTAAAAAATTCATGGCATGCTTGGCACTTAATTTGAGTCAACTGAGTGAAAGTTTTAGTCGAGTATGTATAAGTGATAAAAAGCCAAGTTTCAAAATTCAGGAGACTTAGTCGATTAAGTTAAGAAGTTAGTCGACTTAGTCTCAAAGGACATCATAAGATAGAAAGCATAAGAAAGATAAATTTTAGAATTCAGAAGACTTAGTCGATTGAGTCTGGAGTTAGTCGACTCAATCGTAGAGAACAGCAGCAAGGCAAAAAGGTAGATTTTTAAGCTTTATCCACTTAGCAGATTAAGTTAGATTGAGTAGACTAAGATTTAGTCGACTTAGAGAAACTTAGTTGACTAAGTTCACTATAATGACTAGTTTTATAGTTTTGCAATATTTTTGTCCTATATGCCTTCCAACATCTATTTTCTTATTTCTAATCCTCCTAAATGAATTAAAATAATGGAAAATCTCAAAGATATATAAGAAAACCTTTGAAACATTGGAAAGAACTTTTAGAGTAATTTATTAAGTATCCTTTAAGAAACCAAAAGGAAGAGCTGAAAAGAGAAGAGGAGTTATTTTTAGAGTTATTCTTTATCCTTCTACTACAAATCATCCTCAAGCAAGTGAGAGCAAGAGTGAATTGAAGTGAGAAAATAATCAAGTCAAGAATCAAAAAGCCTCACCATCACTCAAGCATTCAAGAAGAAGTCAAGCATTCAACTATCATCATTCGAACTTTTCTCGATTCTTCAAAGAGTTTTTATTTCTCTAAACTTAATCTTTATTTTTTTATATTTTATTTTAAGTTTCTTGGTATGAGAAACTTAGGTTGGTCCAAGCCTTGAGTTGGATGTTTGTAGTGGTTTGATTGATGAGCCAAGATTATTAATTGTTAGTCTAGAGAAAAATAATTGCTTATGAAATTTTCGTTGGTGATCCGGAGAAAATCAACTGGATTGATTATTAATCCAAAAAATAATCTTATATGATTTTGATTGGTGATCCAAGAAAAATGAACTGGGTTTAATTATGAGCTCAAAAAATAATTAGATTATAATTCTAGTTATGAATTATAGTTGAATTTTCAAGTGGTTTACTTGGAGAGTGGACGTAAGTGCCGAGTTTGGTGCTGAACCACTATAAAAGCTTAGATAATATTTGGTACTATTTTCTATTTTGGGTTTTCTATTTTAAAAATTCAAAAACTATTTCTATTTTTTTGTAATGTATTTTTCTAAATCTATTTAAAAATAAGAAAGGATAATAAGAAATAGATCTAATAACTGTTGTACTAGGATCGGCAAACCGGCTTGACGAACTAGCCGAACTTGATGGTGAAGCTTTAATAGCAGGCTCCGGTGCCTCTACCTGGCTCCGATGCCCCCACCCCCTGAGTTGAAGGAAGTCTCTTCTCTATGCATTGATGCCTCGAGGGTGTTGATGATGTTGCAAGTGATGTCCCCGGTTTCGCCGTTCGACTTTCAAATGCAGATCTTGGGAAGATTTTTCTCGATGGTGGCGGTCATGCTCATCCTTCCCAAGCTCCGTCCACCGACGACCTCTTCCTCAACATCGAAAATAGCAGCAGCAACAGTAATGCATCATCCAGTGGTGATAAGGGGCTCCTTCCATCGGCGATCTCCTTCGGTCCATCGATGATGGAAGCCTCCTTACGGGAGCCCAGATATCCAAGAAATGGTCCGAATCGAAGGTTGAGGAGCTCCGACGGCAGCGACGATCGGAGATGGCTGTGGTGGAGGTCGGAGGCGGCGGCACTATAGTGTTCCTTTTGATCCTATTCCAATCCAATCTATGTTCCCAAGAAGAGTATGAGCGAGAGAGGGAGGAGAAAAGAGAGGTATTTGAGAGAAAAAAGGAAGGATGCCCTTGAGCGCGAAAAAAAAATCTAAAAATCTAAAATCACTTTTTAGCATTTAGAAAAATAGATAGCATATTTTTTTAATATTATATTAATTGAAAAACACTACTCTCAACCAAACATATTTATTATTTTTTTTAGAAAAAAATAAAAAATCAAAAATCACAGTGATACCAATACCACCTTAGTGTTTGTATTAGTATAGTTTTATTTCTATTGTTCTTCATCTATACTTATGTTTTACTTTATTTCACCAAGCATATAGTATTAAAATTCAGCATAATTAAAATTTAAATTTTTAAATATCTAATTCATCCCTTCTCTTGGATAACCATACATGGACAAAAATCTATGATTTTTGTTAGACCATACGTACATTAGTTCATTCATGATTTAACTAAAACACATTGATTGGACTAATCGATTGATTTCGCTCGTAAGGTAAGTAATAATTTATCTTCTATATATTTTTTATTTATATAATATATTTTTAAGTATCAAATAAATTTTTAATGAATTTATATGTATTTTTATGAATCTTATAAAGAATATGTTTTGAATAAAAATTATTATAGAATTTTAAAATAATATTTCTTGGACTATTAATATAATTGTTTATTGACTTGAAATCATATATTCATATTCTGATTTGATATGAAATATATATTATTCTATAAAAAATTTTTGATATGAATTAAATTTAGACTCTTAGCCTAACTATATTCTAAACTCTGTCAATTGGGGGTTATGCATTGGCACCATAAGCTCATAATTTTATTTCTGATCCGATCATAAGATATAAGTATGGTATTCTAGTCCTACCACTAGATATAAGTATAGCATTTCAGTCCAACTATAAGACATAAGTATAGTATTCTAGCCTTATTATAGGACATAAGTTAGTACTCTGGCCTGGCTACAGGATATAAGCATAATATTTGGATCCAACCACAAGAAATAAGTGTGGTCATAATTAAAAACTAATTAGTTGACTAAAATTTATTTTGAATCAGATTTTTCAATATGATTGATTTCAATAGCAAATATATAATTATGTATATGAATATTGGAAAGATATTAATATTACTGAATTCATGTTTGAAAATAAATTTGATTATATTTGTACATTGATAAATTGTACTTTGATTATCGCAACTCATATTATTATATGAATTATTGAGTCAAAGAATTCATTGCTTACTGGGCTATCTTGCTCATTACTCTATATTTTACTATTTTTATATATTTAGAGGACTATCTTGACTTGAGGATTTGATATAGGAGAGCAAATTGGAAGCAAAATTTGATATCTTTATTTTTAGATTAAAATTTATTGAAGTCGATGCAAAACAATGAAATATTATTTTATAAGATATTTAATTTAATTATTTAAAATTATTAGGAATAGATCCGCTTCCGCCGAAGTTCGGCTGAATGTCTAGTCTCAGAGCGATCTCAGCCACCCTCCTATCATTGGATCCCCTTTGAATAAACTTGAATAGTGAGAGCGGCCCCCTGAGCAGTCTAGCCTGGCTAGCTTTAGAGCCGATCGAACTCCTGTCGGACTTCTCCTTCAGTCCGACTCCTTCAGTAGTAGGACTCCTGCCGGACTTCTCCTTCAGCCAGACTCCTTCAATATTCGAACTCCTTCCAAACTTCTCCTTCAGCCAGACTTCTTCAATAGTAGGACTCCTGTCGGACCTCTCCTTCAGCAGTTGGACTCCTATCGGACCTCTCCTTCAGTCAAACTCCTTTAGCAGTTGGACTCCTGACGGACTTCTTCTTCAGTCGGACTCTTTCGACGATCGAACTCCGAACAGGCTTCGCCGCCAATCAAAGTCTTCTCGAGCTTCTCTGCCTGTTGAGCTTCTCTCAGACTTCTCTTACCAGCTACCTGAAAAGGTCTCGACACCGACTCATGATATGGCAAATGATGGCCCAAGTACGGCTGATCTCAAGAATCTCCGAACTCCTCTGGAGCGGTGTTAGCTAAGAATTCTTCATTACCTATGGCTATCCCATCCAAACTTAAGTTGTCAGACTCTAACGGACTGGCATGTCACGATAACAAACACAACCCTCTGTAATAAATCCCACGTGGTCTTGAACGATCCACTACCAAGTGGTTATAGCTATCACTATCAGTTTGTTACGGGCTCTGCCTATATAAGAGATCCTCCAGATATGCTTTCTTCTCCAAGCTCTTGATTTCTTTCTAAAAACTCTGCTGAAATTTTTTTGAGCACTCCATTTCTATTGGCCGAAAGAGCTGACTTGATCGTCGGAGGATCTTGCTGGAGCCACCACCCCCGACTTTCAACGAGACTTATTTTGTAAGTCACCAACAGTGACCCCATCTTCTCCGACTCCAGCCTCGATTCTAACGATAATCAGATCTCACGCCAATAGAATTGACGCTAGAGGAAGGGCTCTTCCTCTCATTCTTGAGATTCTCTTATTCTTAAAAGAGTGCTCGATAGAGATTTTTCTTTTTTCGATTTAGAGTCTTCTTCTCAGTAGGGATACCTCCCAGGAAGGCTTTAACCCAATGATCAACCATCTCCATGGCCATATCTCATCTAGATCTATCTCCTACATCTCGAGCTCCACCGACTGCAATGATGGACGTAGAGCAGTTCAATCTACTAGTCTAGCAGGTTCGCGATCTCACTGAAGTAGTGCAAGCCATGCAGCAACAGCCCCCAACATCGATTTCATCAGAGCAGGCTTTTTTGGAACCCTAGGACCCATTCTGAGGATGACCGACTTGGGCAAGTCGGCTAGTGACCTCCGAAAAGGAGAAGCAGAGGGCGGAGAGCTCTTACTCTGATCACGACTCAACCTCCGAGGGAACTCTGCCCCCATTCAATTAGAAGACTTTGAAGATCCACGATCGTGAGGATTTTCTAGACCAAAAACTATAGGAAATAAATCAACAGATCGAAGAACTCCACCATGCTTCCTCCTTCCATAGCAACGATATCTACACTGACCCTCCTTTCTCCCAGAAAATTATGTAGGAACACATCCTGCCAAACTTTAAGCTTTTTCAGTTTGAGAGATACGACAGAACTATCGATTCGATCGACCATCTAGAGGCTTTTCGGCTAATGATGCTGCTCCATAGCGCATCAGACGTCATTCTGTGCTGAGCTTTTTCATCCATTTTGAAGAGAGCAGCCAAAAATTGGTACATGACCCTTAGGCTTGGTACAATCTTCTCCTTCGATCAGATGAGCCATCAATTCATGGCTCATTTCATCGATAGTCGGTGCCCCCATAGAGGTTCAGACTCCCTCAATAATATTAAATAGAAGGAAAGAGAGTCCATTCGGACCTATGTCATTCAGTTCAATGCTACCATGCTGGAGGTCCATAATTTGGATCAGTCTATTGCTATGGCTGTACTAAAGGACGGCCTTTAGAAGAATGATTTGCTGTTCTCCTTAGAGAAAAAGTATCTCAAAAATTTTACTGATATGCTAGCTCGGGCTGAAGGTTACACCCGAGCAAAAGAGGCCTTTAAGGCTAAGGATAGTAAAGCTACCGAAGAGCGGTGAGCGAGTGAATCAAGTATGCCCATAGTTGAAGAAAAGTCGAAAAAAGTTCAGCCATGCTCCAGAACTTCCTCCGAGCGCAAACAAGTCCGAACTTCTTCTCGGGCTCGGAGACAAAGAAGTCCTGATAGAAGGGCACGGCGGGACTTCCCCCTCAGAAGGTTCCACAACTACGCTCCCCTCAATGCTCCAAAAACCTAGGTGCTGATGAAAATCAGGAAGCAGTTATCGACGTCGAAAAAGATACACACTCATCCCGGCAAGCACAATTCCAATAAGTTTTGCCTCTATCATCGTGACCATGGTCACGATACTGAAAAATGCATTCAGCTCCAAAATGAGATTGAGGGGCTCATCAGGCATGGCAGACTCAGCCAATTTTTGCAACGTCGATTTGAAGGATGGGAAGATCAGTCAAGGGCACCATCGCTGTTAGAGCCACCGAGGAGGAAGGAGGAGCAAGGAGATTGACCCCTGCTTGGCATCATCAACATCATCTCTGGAGGACTTCGATGAGGGGAGGCTAGTAGATCGACAGAGCTCACGAAGAGACGGAGGACTGAGGTGCCCATCACTTTCACCAACGATGATGCCCAAGGGATCCAGTTCCTGCATAACGATGTGGTTGTAATCTCTTTAAACATTGCTGACTATGATGTATACCACATTCTGGTAGATAATGGAAGCTCCATCGATGTTTTATTTTACGATACTTTCTCTAAAATGTCTATACCCAATAACCACCTGAGACCTATGAACTCTTCACTGACGGACTTCACTGGCAATGCCGTGCTAGTTGAAGGAATAATAATGCTATCTGTGGCTGCAGGACAATATTCAAAATAGGCTAGGGCATAGGTCAATTTTTTGGTAGTAAAGGCCCCATCTGCCTACAATGTCATTCTTGGCCGATCAGGTCTGAATGCACTCCGAGCCGTGGTATCAACCTACTACTTAAAAGTAAAGTTTTTAACAGACAGCGGAATAGGGGAGATCATGGGAGATCAAGCTTTGGCCAAGCACTGCTACTCCATTGCCTCACAAAAAAGAAGCCAACCCGACCCTTACCCGATTGATGGGTTGGATGTTCACGATGATTTTACTGAGGAGCGGGGCGAGCCTATGGAAGATCTTGTAACCATCCCTCTGAATAATAAAAGTATGGAGCATTGATAAGCATCATAAATTTATCAATAAAAGTATTAATTTATTAATTAATTTATATTAATTTCTAAAAATTATTAATCAATTTATATATAATTTTTAAAAAATTCATATTTTTATTAATTAAAAAATTAATTAAAAAATAATAAAAATAAAAAAAAATAAAAAATAATAAAAATTAAAAATAAAATTTTATTATCAATAGAAAGAGCTCATTTTTTTTATCATAATGAAATAAATTTTGAGTAAAATAGAGCTAAAATAGAAAAGATATGAATTTTTAAAAATATAAAATAAATAAAAATTAAATAAAAAAAGAAAATGGCTCAGCCGGCTCCGTAAGCCAAGCCAAGCCATCAAAGCCGACTCAGCCATTGAAGCCATCAGCCGGTCCACGATCCAGGCGTGGACCGCCAGCTCAGCAAAATCCGGCGAATCAGAGATTGCCACGTGGCGGACCTAGACCCTTAAAGGGTCTACAGAAATTTATCGCGGCTCACAAGGGATAATTTTGGTCTTTTCACTCAGCGACAAGAGCGCTGATTGGCTTGGTGTGCGGTGCGGCCGGTCCACGCGGTCCATGGGAACAGTAATTGCGCGATCGGACGGCTGCGGTTGATTGCGGTCAAGATCGGACGGTGGTGGTTATTTTCGGGTTTGATTCAAATTCTATCAGCGATCTAGCACGATCCGACGGCCAGAAAACCAAGTGATGAAGATCCAACGGTCCAGAATGCTCCCGATGATGATCAAGGACTCTCGAAGCATGATTTGCGGCCAGATTTCCTCCATCAAGCGCGATCCAACGGCCAGAATTTAATCCGACCCGATCTGAGCTGATCTGCATCCGATTTTGATGATTTTTGGACCGTTGGATTCCTATTGAATGGCCAGATTTTCATCAGATTTATCAGAGTCATATCAGAGCTATTTTGATTCAAATTTTATTTGAATTTCTTTTATATTTTGATGATTACAAAGGCTATTAGTCCCACATTGCCTTTAGAAAAAAATATCCAGCCCTCCTAGCTCTATAAAAAGGACCCCAGGCCTCCAAAAATCAACATCTCCGATCAAGGTGAAGCTTTGGTACAGGGCGAAGCCAGGCTATGGGTTAAAGGCTGCTTCGAAGCAATGGGTGCCGAGAAGAAGAGCCGAGCTTCTACACCATCTTTCTGCCAATGCCGATCCAAGATCAGAGATCAGGCTATTTTATTTTTTTTTAAAATTTCTATGTATTTAAATTCTAAAATTTTAATTAATAAAAATTTTATTTTTGCATTTTAATTTCTTACTTTTTATTTTTATTGCAATTTAATTTCTATACTTTAATTATTACTTTTTATTTTATTGCAAGTAGATGCTAAGATCTAATTAGTAGATCTTAGTACCAAGTTTAAATTTCTGCATCTTTTAATTTTTATTTTTAATCTTCCGACTTCACTTTTGATTCCAAAACTCAAATCATTTTTCTTTTTTTTTTTAAAAATCAAAGATTTCAAATCTAAAATACTACTTTTTCTGTGGATTCGACCCGACTCACTGCTATCTATGCATTTTCAATGATTTTAAGAAGTCGGATTAAACTGATAAACACGGTGTCTTAACGACAACATCGCGTTCCTATCAAGTTTTTGGCGCCGTTGCCGGGGAAGGCACGGACATTAAATTTTTGATCTCTTTGATTTTTTTGTAAATAAATTATAAATAAAATTTTTATTTTCTTATAAATATTGCTTGCTAATTTTTTTATTATTTTGCAGAAAAAAATTTAAAGAACAAAAAGAATCAGAAGTTTTTGCTTGGTGAGATCAATTCTAACCCTAGTTCTCTTTTCTTTTTATTTTATTTATTTATTTATTTTATTTTTAAATTAATTTTAAAAAATATTTATTTAAATCTAATTAAAAATCTCATGATAAGATTAGAAATCTTAGCTGCTTAAAGCATACATCATATTAGTTTTATTTTTATCTTTATTTTTATTTTTATTTTTTTGGTGATTGCTGAAGGCAAGGTAAGCCTTTCAGAATTCAATTAGTTGCATGCATCTAGTTTAAATTGCATAGAACCCTTTGATTGAAAATTTTTTTTTTTTTGCATATTTCATATTAAATCAAATTAAGGGCAACACCCAATTAAACAAGATAAGGTGGGGATTTGATCACCCTTCCTTAGCCCACAAACAACCAACCAACATCCTGCATTGACCTAAGCCTTTAAATTTTAAAATCAATTAGACATCAACCCTAGGAACTCGAGCTCAATAGGACAAGGAATCCTAAGAGTTGAACCGGTTAGGATAAGTCAATTTGACTGGTGTCTAGGAAAGTGGTTCAGGGACGACTGGGCCCGAAGGAAGGTGGTTTCTAATTGGTTCCGTTCGCTTATCTGGCCAAGCACAATTGGTGTCTAGGCAAGCAACAAGGGGACTCCCACCGACCTTACACTTACCTGGCTAGTTGATTGGCTAATCCTACACTTGGAGGGCTTGAAGGTCACCTTGGCAATTAGGAGCTGTCTAAATCTAGGATAATCCTTAGTTAGGATTGATTGACCAACTTGATTGCTAACCAACATTAAATCTAATTAAACCTAATTCTTCTCTTTCTTCTTAGTTCTAGGACTCCTTAGGACCTCTTCTTTAGAACTTTTCTTTCTTTCTTTTTCTTTCTCCTCTAAAAAATAAAATAAAATAAAATAAAATAAAAATTAAATTTAACTAACTAAAAAATATTAAAAAAATTTAAACTTAATTAATAAATAAAATAATTAATTTTTAATATAATAAAATAATAAAAAAATATTTAAAAAAATTTTAAATTTTTTTTTGAATCACATGTTAGGGTTACACTAATACATACACGGTAGAAAATTGCTTTATCTGATCTAGTTGAACCCAACCATAAAATTAAAAGGCTGAATTATATTAAACTCGATAACCAAATGGCTGAAAATTTTAAAGAACCATCTAAGCAGATGAAAGAATACTTTATTCCTTCTACTTATAACCCATCGACTTGTATCCAATTACCTGAAATTCATGCTACCCACTATGAGATCGAGCCGACTACAAAACAGATGCTTCCATCTTTTTATGGGAACACCAATGAAGATCCTTATAAATATCTGGATGAATTCTTAGAAATTTGCTCCACAGTGAAAATTAAAAATTTAACTAATGATGCCCTTAGATTAATTTTATTTCCCTTATCATTAAAAGACAAAGCCAAGTACTGGCTTGGGACAATAGGGAGATTAATTAAAACTTGGGCTGACTTACAAAGTGAATTTCTTAAAAAAATTTACCCCATAGGCCGAACCAATAGTATGAGGTGAGCTATCACTGGATTTGCTCAGCTTCTAAATAGATTCATGAGTCATGGGAGAACTTAAGAAACTTCTTAGAAAATGCCCAAATGGTCTGTTTAATGGCAAATAGTTCAAGTTTTCTATGAGGGTTTAGGAGACCAATACAGACAGATAGTAGATACATCCTGTGGAGGTGCATTCATGAACAAGAGTGAGGATGAAGCCTATACCTTATTTGAAATCCTGAGTGGAAACTCAATTAACCATGCTTCATTGTCTTTCCACCAAACCTAGGCAAGGATCATGAATTTAAACATCTAGAATCTAGTCATAAGACTAATTTAAATTTGATAAATAAAATAGACTTCTTGCTCAGAAATTAGATCAAGTCCTAACCCTAGGTCAACAATCTCCTGCACAATTCACATCATCTTCTAATTATCAGGAAGATTTATTCAATCTGTGCTAGTCCAACCCATCATGTAAGTGAATGTCCTATGACTGCACAGTTTTCATATTTTATCCAAGAACAAGTTCAAGCTACTCAAGGATACTCCAAATTGATTAATGATCCATTTTCAAATTCATATAATTCAGATTGGAGTAACTTTAATTTTTCTTGGACATCCCAACAGACTCAGGCTCAGACCCAAATTTCACTTGAGCAAAATTATCAAAATAATCCAATATCAAAATTATGCCTATAATAATGGTCAGCCTAGTCAGTTTAATCCAGCCATCATATCATATTATAATCAGCCTTCATACCCACCTCCTCAACAGACCAATCTAGCTGATGATAGATTTAACCAACTTCAACAATTAATTCTAACTCAACAGCAATCTATCGCCAGACTAGAAGCTCAAATAGGATAATTAGTTGAGTCTAACATGAGGAGAGAACTAGATCAACTACCGAACCTACCAATTTCAAACAACCCACCTAATGACCACCAACCACCTGGATTAAATTATCAATCTAATGTTTCATCTAAGAATCTCCCAATTTGAGAATACCAAAGTAATTCCTGAACTTAAAAGCTATAGGATTCTTATGGACCCATACCAAGACCAGGTGAGAGAGGCTAGTACTGATGCTAGCCAAAATAAAAATTTAGAAAAACTGGTTAGTACTGAGACTAACCACATAGAAGAACCCAAGCCAGGAATTAGTACTGATGCTAGTTCCAGTTTAAATGAGATAGAAATAAGGAAAAAAAAGAGAATAGATGATTTACCCGAGACTTATAAACCTAATGTCCTATTCCCTTCAACCCTAGAAGCTGGTTCTTCTTATAAAAATCAAAAGGCATGTAATGAAATATCAATGGAGTTGTTTAAGCAGGATCACATTAATTTACCTCCAGAATTAAAACCGCCTTTAGTCACCATTCCAGCACCCATTGAATCAAACTTAACTCCTAAAACTCCATTCATGAGCATTTTAGAAAAAACAAATAGGAGAAATTCTTAATAAACATGGGTCTGAGAATGGAATCATAAAATTATATCCCTAAAAATTAATAGTGAATATATCAATAATGGGATTAAAAATCAATCTTTCTGAGATTGGCAATCCAAAACCATTGGAATTTGTCAATCCAATATTCGACACAGGATAGTGAGCTACATTGTGTCTGGCTGAAGACGGTAAACTTAGCGCTTGTTGGGAGGCAACCCAATATTTAGTTTTTATCTAATTTATCTTTTTTCTTTTTAGGATAATTTGAATAAGTTGGAGGGAGAGCTCAAATTTTCAAAGGCATGTGCTGGACCAAAAAAATAAATAAATAAATAAATATACTGAGTTAGGTGTATTCTTCCATGTTCTTTATTACATCCTTTATTTTTTTTCTTCTCCATTGAGGACAATGTCGATTAAGTTGGGGGGAGAGAAAAAAATAAAAATTTTAAAATTTTAAGTCCTCGAAAAAGTTAGTATTTAGTATTTAGATACTTGATTATGCTTAAGAATCGAATTAAACTAAGCATTTTTAAAAGAAAATTGATGCACAGATTAGAGAATCTATGAGATATTGAGGAATCAAGTATTAAGAAAATTCAATAAAGAGTTAAGTCCTAGAACATAAAAATTTTTTTCTTGGAGCATTTCTAATTATTTCTACTAGCATCAAAGAAAAGTCTACTTTTTATAGGCTTGTGTAGGGTAACTATACGTTTCTTCATATAAAAATTTATTTTAATAAAATAGTTTTCAAGTACTTCTCACTGAGTAACCGGGCCTCTTTGCCTAAGCAAGCATTGAGTTTCGCGTCAAAAGGTGGGAAGGGCAAAGAAGCTCGTTGTAAAGCTAGTCTTAACTCGTAGCCTATTTGATTCGAGCTAGTAAGCCCGAGGGGTATTCTATACCTAGTGCCCTAAAGCCAACTGGTTTGGGAGTCATTGGCCCAAGACTCGCTACATGGATCAAATAGAAAGCTTAAGGAGTTAAGACACTCAATAGTGGTACAACGTTAAAAAAAAAAAAAAAAAAAAAAAAAAGAAACATTGGTTTTCCACCGAGTAACCGGGTCCCGTTGCCTAAGTAAGCAATGATATTCGCATCAAAAAGTGGGCAATGTGAAAATAAAAATTAATAAATGAAGGATGGAAGTAGCAATACACCTGCCTATATGAAAGTTTAGACAAATCAGAGATAAAAGTGGAATAATTTAGAAAAAGTTCTGAAAAATTTAATGTTCTTTACTTAATTTTTCTATTGATAAGTATTAATACCCCAATGATATATCTCATTTAAGCTCTACTGAATATCAATGGCCATTTTGAAAATTGCTTAGGTAAAATTCGAAACTCTAAAGTTAAAAGGTATTTAAAACTAAATTCTTTCTTTACTCGAGGACGAGCAAAGCTTAAGTTGGGGGGTGTGATAAGCATCATAAATTCACCAATAAAAGTATTAATTTATTAATTAATTTATATTAATTTTTAAAAATTATTAATCAATTTATATATAATTTTTTTAAAAATTCATATTTTTATTAATTAAAAAATTAATTAAAAAATAATAAAAATTAAAAAATAAAATTTTATTATCAATAGAAAGAGCTCATTTTTTTGATCACAACGAAATAAATTTCAAGTAAAACAGAGCTAAAATGGAAAAGATATGAATTTTTAAAAATATAAAATAAATAAAAATTAAATAAAAAAAGAAAATGGCTCAGCCGGCTCCGCAAGCCGAGCCACCAAGCCAAGCCAAGCCATCAAAGCCGACTCAGCCGTTGAAGCCATCAGCCGGTCCACGATCCAGGCGTGGACCGCCAGCTCAGCAAATTCCGGCGAATCAGAGATTGCCACGTGGTGGACCTAGACCCCTTAAAGGGTCTACAGAAATTTATCGCGGCTCACAAGGGTAATTTAGTCTTTTTCACTCCGACAAAAGCGCTGATTGTTGCGGTGTGCGGTGCGGCCGGTCCACGCGGTCCATGGGAACAGTTATTGCGCGATCGGACGGATGTGGTTGTTTGCGGTCAGGATCGGACGGCTGTGGTTGCTTTCCGAATTTTATTCAAATTCATCACGCGGATCACCATCGGACGGCAGCGCTCGATCCAAGCGATGAAGATCCGACGGTCCAGAATGCTCCCGACGGTGATCAAGACTCCCGAAGCACGATTTGCGGCCAGATTTCCTCCGATCAAGCGATCCGATCGGACGGCCAGAATTTAATCCGACCCGATCTGAGCTTGATCTGCATCCGATTTTGATGATTTTTGGACCGTTGGATTTCTATTGAATGGCTGGATTTTATCAGATTTACCAGAGTCATATCAGAGCTATTTTGATTTCAAATTTTATTCAAATTTCTTTATATTTTGATGATTACAAAGGCTATTAGTCCCATATTGCCTTTAGAAAAAAATATCCAGCCCTCCTAGCTCTATAAAAAGGCCTCCAGAAATCAAACATCTTCCGATCAAGGTGAAGCTTTGGTACAGGGCGAAGCCAGGCTATGGGTTAAAGCTGCTTCGAAGCAACGGGTGCCGAGAAGAAGAGCCGAGCTTCTACACCATCTTTCTGCCAATGCCGATCCAAGATCAGAGATCAGGCTATTTTTTTTTTTAAAATTTTATGTATTTAAATTTTAAAATTTTAATTAATAAAAATTTTATTTTTTTACATTTTAATTTCTTACTTTTTATTGCAATTTAATTTTTATACTTTAATTATTATTTTTTATTTTATTATAAGTAGATGCTAAGATCTAATTAGTAAATCTTAGTACCAAGTTTAAATTTCTGCATCTTTTAATTTTTATTTTTAATCTTCCGACTTCACTTTTAATTTTAAAACTTAAATTATTATTTTTTTTAAAAAAAATCAAAGATTTCAAATCTAAAATACTACCTTTTCTATGGATTCGATCCGACTCACTGCTATCTACGCATTTTCAATGATTTTAAGAAGTCAGATTAAATTGATAAACACGGTATCTTAATGACAACATCACGTTCCTATTAAGCATACGGTGCAGATCGACTCCAACTTGAAAGATGAAGTCCGAGAGCAGCTCATTGCCTTCTTACGAAAGGATGCTGAAGTCATGGAACATCGGTTGGCTATCAATCCTAAGTACAAGCCAGTGAAAGAGAAAATTCAAAGCCATGCACTAGAAAGGTAGAAGGCAATAGCAGAGAAAGTGGATAAGCTCCTCAAAGCTGGGTTCATCCGAGAAGTCCACTACCCAAATTGGGTCTCCAATGCGGTCCTAGTTAAGAAGGCCAATGGCAAATGGAGAATGTATATCGACTTTAAGAAGCTGAATAAGGCCTGCCCAAAGGACAACTATGACAAAGTATCTTGAAAGAGTGAAGAGCTTGATCCTAGCCTTCAATGGCTTTGGCATCCGACAGATTTTAAGGGCAGAGAACGTCAGGACTGACCTCCTATCCAAGCTAGCCACACTCGCCCCCAACAAACTTTCCAAAGAAGTATACTTTGAAGTATTGAAATGCTCGAGTATGGAGGAACCGCGGTCTATAATGCAGATCGACCATGAGTGCTACTGGATCGATCCATTGATCGCTTATCTCAAAGATGGGACACTCTCCTATGATCCGAAGAAAGCTCAAAAGCTAAGAAATCAAGCCTTCCAGTATATTCTATATGAAGGTAAGTTGTACAAGAGATCATACTTTTTGCCACTTTTGAAATATCTCTAACCTTTTGAAGCCAACTTTGCACTATGAAAAGTACATGAAGAAATCTATGGGAGCCATCTAGGTGCTAGATCCCTATCTCACAAGTTGCTTCAACAAGGGTATTATTGGCTAACTATGCATCATGATTGTATCGAATATGTTAAAAGATGTGACCGCTGCCAGAGGAATGCAAATATATAGAGGCAACCAGCCTCCGAGCTTATGTCATTGAATGCCTCTTGGCCATTTATGCAATGGGGCCGGGATGGATATACTCGAACCCTTTCTGATGGCATCCGAACAACGAAAGTTCCTCTTAGTTATAATCGACTACTTCACCAAATGGATTGAGACCGAAGCCCCAGCAAAAATTACTGAAGCCAAAGTATAGGATTTTATCTGAAAGTCAATTATTTATAGATTTGGTCTGCCTCAAACCCTTATAATAGACAATGGATGGTAGTTCATAGAGGCAAAGTTTGCGAAGTTCTATGAAGACTTGAACATCTCCCATAACTTTACATCAGTGGTCCATCCACAAGCAAATGATGAAGTAGAGGTGACCAACAGGATCCTATTGCAGTGTATCAAGGCAAGGCTTGAAAGAGCAAGGAAGACTTGGATGGATGAACTCTCTATCATGTACTCTAGACGTACCGAACTATCCAAAAACTATCAATTGGAGAAATACCTTTTGCCTTGGCCTTTGGAATGGGGGTGGTTATTCCGATCAAGCTCAAGCTTCCATCGGCATGGATTGTGGCCTTCAGTGAGTAGTACAATTTGCAGGACCTCAAAGCTAACCTCAATCTATTGAAAAAAAAATGAAAAGAAGCTCAAGTTCGGATGGCTGCTTACAGACAAAGGGTGGTCCGATACTACAACTTCAGAGTCAATGATAAAGTATTTAGAGTGGAAGACTTGGTGCTTCGACGAGCAACTATTTCTCAGCCCCAGAACCAAGAAAAGCTTACCCCAAATTAGAAAGGATCCTATGAAATCAAGGAAGTCATCCGATCTGGAACATATTACCTGAAGGAGCTTGAAGGAGCCGATCTATCCCGATCGTGGAACTTGAAAAACCTACAGATGTATTATCAATGATTTAGTTGTAATAAGATTCCTCTACTTTAACACCCCGATTCCTGTTACAAATTTATAATGGCGAGAAACAACTTTTCGAACTTAACTATGCAATAAAAATAGCCACGTTAGAAATAGGAGGAGAACCTCATCCTAACATGAGCAAAATCAAAGATCTCGTTAATCTAAGATGAGAGGAGGAGAGAGGTCCTATTAATGGCCCTAATGTGCTCCTACAGCTATATTAGAAATAGAAGAAGAACCTCATCCTAACGTGAGCAAAGCTGAAGGCCTCGTTAATCTAAGACGAGAGGAGAAAAGAGACACTATCAATGACCCTAATGTGTCCCTATAGCCACGTTAAGAACAGAAGGAGAACCTCATCCTAACGTGAGCAAAGCCAAAGACCTCGTTAATCTAAGATGAGATAAGGGGAGAGGCCCTGACAACGATCCTAATATGTCCCTACAACCACGTTAGGAATAGGAGAAAAACCTTGTCCTAACGTGAGCAAGGCTAAAAACCTCGTTAATCTAAGATGAGATGAGGGGAGAGTCCCTGTCAATGATCCTAATGTGTTCCTACAATCATGTTAGGAACAAGAGAAGAACCTCATCCTAATGTGAGCAAGATTGAAGACCTCATTAATCTAAGACGAGATGAGGGAAGAGGCCCTGTCAATGATCCTAATGTATTTCTATAGCCATATTAGAAACAGGAAGAGAACCTCATCCTAACGTAAGCAAGGTCAAAGACCTTGTTAGACTAAGACGAGATGAGGAAAGAGGCCCTATCAACAGTCCTAATATGCCCCTATGATCGTACAAGGAATAGAAGAGAACCTCATCCTAATAGGAGGAAGGTCAAGGCCTCGTTAATCTAAAATGAGAAGAAGGAAAAATCCCTACCAGCGATCCTTATATGCATCCCCCCTACGACTACGTCAAATATGAAAAGAAGAATCCCATCCTAGTTCGTGGAAGGGACCCCCAGCTCGGCATCCACAATAAGCATCTCATTAGAAGACAAAACAAAGAAAAACGAGATGAAGAAAGCGAAGCCATTAACAAGCATTGAATTCGTATAAGAAAATGATGAAAAAGGTACCATTTTATTGCAAATATAAGTTCACTAGAAGCAAAATAAAGGCTGGCAAGATCGATTACATGAAAAGAAAGAAGAAGAAAAGATCGAAACCCTAAGATGGATGGGACTCATCAGACTTCGAGCTGTCAGCCCCAGCCATCACCAAGATCTACTTTAGCCTAAGGATCTTCCCCTCAAACTCCTTCTTATATAGACCATCTATATACATCCTATTGACATGTTGGAATTTGCCTTCAAGCTCTCACCGCTACTTTCTCAAGACTTCAAACTCGGCCTCCACATCCTGGATAGCCTAATATTTGTAGGTTAGCTAGAGCTTCAACCGTTGAACCTCGACCTTCTCTGTCCCGACCGCTTCTGAGAGCTCGTCGATGGTCCTCTTCAAGAAGGTGAACTCTCCTCCAGCAAATGGATTTTCTCTTTCACTGCCTTGAGATCAACTTTGAGAGAGCTGATCTTCACCGTTAGTGCCCAAGAATTATGCTAGCATTTTTTTTGAGCTTGGCAATCTCCCTCTCAAAGCTGTCCTTCCAGATGCTGAAGCTTGTGGAGTCCTTCATGTGTAAATTTTGTAGGCGAGTGACCTCTTTGGTCACCTTTGAAGCATTCTTCTGAGAAGCTTGAAGGTTGTCCTCCATCTTCTTCAACTTCTTCTTCAGATGGACTTTCTTCTTTAAGCTTTTTTATTAAAGATTTCAGCGGAACTTTCTAAAGTAAGGGGTCGGCGTTGACTAGAGATAGCGGGTTATGGCTTTGATTATTGGAGGAATTTTGGATAATACATGGCACAACACCAATATAAAGAAAGGCATAGACAAAAGTAAATTCACTTTCATTTAACTAAAAACTTTTAAGTATAATGCAAAATAAAAGAGAAAAAAAAAGTTCAACTATTCAAGGTCTCAATCTTGGGGGGTGCGGCAGCAAAAGAGGTTGGAGCGCTCTCGACTGCCTCGGATTCCTGAGCATGCTCAAGTGCCTCCACGGTAGGTTTGGATGGACCAAGGGTAGGATCGATAGGAGAATGATCGACTGCAGTGCCGGATGGTCCTGCTTCTTTGTCAAAATTCTTCGCATTCAAAAAGCTTAGGTCAAGCTTGGGAAATTTCTGGGCCACCCTGCCTTCGTAGAGTTCGAAGCCCTTGATGAACGCCTTCTAACCGAAGGCAATGTTCAGGTCTTTCATTTCAGAGGAGGTCTTGAACTCCTCCATGACCTGGGCTATCACCTTTGAAGCTGACTTCGCCTCGCGAGCCTCCAGCTCGACAACCCTCCCCTCGGCTTCTTTTCTTTTCTCCTCCTCCAGTGTCAGAGTGGCCTTCAGCCCAATCGAGATGAGCTCCTCTTTTCAGAGCATGCCTTGGAGACTCACAACTTTCATTGCCTTCTCCTTCATGGAGCACTCGACTTCGACAATCTTTTTTTGGAGGCGATCAATCTCGGCTTGAAGATCCTCCTAAACCTTCGATGCCTCCACCTCCTGGTGATTCACCCTCTTGAGGTGGGCAATTATTTGGTGACCTGACGCCACAGTGAAATAGCAGTAAGATAGAGGAATGAAAGAAAGAAAAATGAAAAAGAGAGTATGATAAGATGATTACCTTAAGAAAAGTTCCAAAAAAGTCCCAGACGAACTGCGTCTGGTCAAGGTCAGCCATGCAGTCCACTATCTCAAGCATGGCAAATTTGTCAGTTAGATCTTAGTTGATGTTCGAATTGCCGAAGGGGTCTGGCCCCAGATCATCGCTGCCACTGTTAGTTGGCTCGTCCGGACGAGCCTTGTAGGCTACCTTCACAACAGCCAACCTTCCCTTCCCCTTCTCCCTTTCCTTATCGACGGAAGGGTCTGATGCATGATCCCCTATCGAAAGATCTGCGGGCTCAGAGGGAAGCAACCCTCCTTCGACGACATCGATGCTGGCGGTCGAGGTGACCTTAGCTCTTAGGTGGACCTCGGGTGTGACATCTACGATAGTAGGAGCCGTAGGATTGGAGGCGCCAACCTTCACCCATTTTGAACCCTCGCTCAGGGCCTTCCCCTTCCTTTTCTTCTAGGCATAAAGGCCCTTAGTGAGCCTCTCCACAGCATCAGTATCCATTTCTGTGATAAAAAAAAAAATCTATAGTCAGCCAAAGTACGTACAAAACTTCACGAAAATTGAACATTCATACTCATATATATGTGTGTGTGTGTGTGTGCATACATAAGGCAAAAAATAGTAATAACAACAATAGTACCAGCAAGGTTGAACAAGATCTACTCATTTAGAAGGTTGGGAAGAAGAGGAGCTCAGTATGTCTTAAGCTTGTTAGAAGACTCGAGGTCGGCTCCATCTAAATTAGGAGCTTGACGAACTAATTTTTGGAGGAAGCCCCAGGGAGGAAGGTCAAGCAGCAAGGTCGGACATCGAACGTAGAAGTACTTCTTCTTCCAGTTATGAATCAAAGAAGGAGCACCTTTTAGTAACCCCTTCTTACCGAACTAGGGGAAGAAATACCATCAGTCCTTCATGGAAGGATGATGCTTGAAAGTATAAAAATTTTGGAAAAGTGAAATAGTTGGTCGGACTTTGGCTAGATGACAAAGGAAAAGGAAACCAATTACAAACCAAAAGAAGTTTGATATGATGGAAGCAAAAGAAATGTTCAAAAAGCAAAAAAGCATGACAACGAAAGGGAGAAGTGGAAGTCAAAGTTTGGCATGCAAGGCTTCTAGGTACAAACAAAACCGACCAATTGGAGGCGAACTAGCACGATCATCTGACCCGGAGAGTTCAAGATCGTACTCTGATGGGATGTCGTATTGTATCCTAATCAGGGGAGGTCGTTCGGAGTAAGGATAGAAAAAATGGTATCCAGGATAAAAAACTGATGGGACATACTCTTGGGATTAACCTCGGCTAGAGAAGCAGAGTCTAAGAAGGTCGGTCCAGACGAGCTCCACGAACCGATAGATCGGAAGGTTTCGAAAGACATACGAATCAAAACAAACCTCCAAAAAATCTCTAAAAATCAAGAAAAATGAAATGAAATGCAAGGACTCCTTAGAGAAAATCAAAAGAACAAGAAATCTAAGAAGTATGAATGCTCAAAGAAAAGGGTTGGGAAGTTAACCTAAGTCGACTGAAAAAGACGAGAAGACGGTGGGCATGATGAAAATCAAGTAGAAGAGCGCTTGGGAGCAGAGAGGATGTGGAAAGGAATCGAGACTCTTGGGCAAAAGGAAGGCGAGGGCTTAGGAAGGAAGGAAGAGGACTCAGGCAGAATGAGTTTTGGAGAAGGAAGAAGGCTTTTAATAGCCAAGAAAAGACTGAAATAGTTATAATTGTAGATCTTCTTCGGCCAACCTATTGCGCCGCATATCCCATTCATCATGGCAGAGGAGTGGCGATGGGCAGATCCTTAATTGCACCATACCTTGGGTAGAGTTTTGGCGGAAGGCTCAAAAAATGTCTTTTTGGATCACCTCGTGTTTATCAAGTTTCAACGCCAGTACGGTAAACGTTGAGACATCCCATCCTGACGGGCGCAGACGGCTAAAAGAACTTCGACAGTCGCATCTGTACTTTCTTTCTTCGAGTTTCAAACTCGAGAGTAGGGGGCTATTGTTAGGGATAGACCCGCTCCAGCCAAAGTTCGGCTGAATGTTTAGTCTCAAAGCGATCTTGGCCATCCTCCTATCATTGGATCCCCTTTGGATGAACTTGAATAATGAAAGCGGCCCCTTGGGCAATCTAGCCTGGCCAGCTTGGGAGCCGGTCCAACTCCTATCGGACTTCTCCTTCAGTCGGACTCCTTCAGCAGTCGGACTCCTACTGGATTTCTTCTTCAATCGGACTCCTTCAACAGTCAGATTTCTGTCGGACCTCTTCTTCGGTCAGATTTTTTCAGCAGTCGACAGACTTCTTCTTCAGTCGAACTCCTTCGATAGTCGAACTCTGGACAGGCTTCGCTGTTAGTCGAACTCTTCTTGGGCTTCTCTACCTGTCGAGCTCCTCTCGAACTTCTCTTACCAACTGCCCAAAAAGGCTTCGGCATCGACTCATGATATGGCAAATGACAGCCTAAGCATGGCTGATCTCAAGAACCTCTGAACTCCTCTGGAGCAGTATTAGCTAAGAATTTTCGTTACTTGCAGCTATCCCATCCAAACTTGAGTTATCAAACTCCAGTGGACTGACGCATCATGACAATAGATATGATCCTCCATAACAAATCTCACGTGATCTTGAATAGCCCACTATCAGACGGTTATGACTGTCACTATCAGTTTGTTACGGACTTCGCCTATATATAGGACCCTCCAGATACGCTTTCTTCTCTAAGCTCTTGATTTTTTAAAAAAAATTCTACTAAAATTTCTCTAAGCACTCCATTTCTATTGGTCAAAAGAGCTAACTTGATCGTCGAAGGATCTTACCGGAGTCGCCACCCTCGACTCTCGATGAGACTTATTTTGTAGGTCACCGATGGCGACCCCATCTTCTTCGACTCCAGCCTCGATTCCGATAACAACGAGATCTCATGCCAACAAAAATAATATTAAATATTAATTATTTAAATTTTATTTTATTATTCCTTTATAATATCATGATGAGATATTTTGCATGCTTATAGAGAGAGTTCTTTATAAGTATACGATGATTGCCATGATCTCTGACTCACGATCTTAAGTAAAGGGCATGACAAAGAGGAGAGGATCCAAGGGAGTGGGGTAAGAAAGATGGTGTAATTCCGAAGGAGGTGATGGTATGATTGGTAGTAGGTAAGGTATAGGCAGATTGGGGGAGGGAGGGCAGCAGCATAGCGAATAAGGATTTGGGGTTAGGGTTTTTCTTTTTTGTCAAAATAGAGGGGTTTAAAAGGAAGGCTTGGATTGTTGTTGCTTCTATGCATGGAACATGTGGTAATTAGCTAGACTTTCTTCTTTAATAACAAATTTTGGTTAAGAAAACAATCTGGATAAAAAATCAACCCATAAATCCATTGCAAAAGAATATTTTTATAAGATATTTTATGTATAGGATTTTTTAGAAAAGAGATCAACCGATAAATTCTAAAGGGTGATATTAAATGTATAGGGTTTATATAGAATTTATTCATAATGCATTACCTTTTTATTTTTATTGTTTCAGTATTTGTATGTGGTATGTTGGGATAATTATTTTTCTTTTGTAGGTGGCGATTATGGAGAATAGCTTTATATCAATAAAGTTGTTTATGGGGTAAAAGTATTTTCTTTTATATATATACATATGATGAATGTGGTCACATATTTCTTTTCTTAATCCCTTCTATTATAGTTTTATTTTATTCTTTTTGGATATTAATTTTTGATATTTCCTATAATAATGCTTTGAAAGTTGTAAATATTTTGCTGATAAAAAAAAAGGGATATTCATTATTTATTTCTATTCTTTTATATCCTTTGTGCTATATTATTGGATGGTTTTCTTTCCGATGTTGTCATTTTGCTAATAACTTATTTAATTTTTTAAAAAATATTTTGTTATTAATATTGAATGATTAATACTTGGTTGGATTATATTTATAATATATTGTGTTATTTTTAATTATGTTTATTTGTTTCCATATTCACATATAATTTATAGAAATAAAAATATATTTGTTTATATGTAGGTGGAAACATATTCTTAACTATGAAAATAAGTGAATTTTGCCCTATTCTAACAAAACTATTAAGCCACGTGACTTTTACTATGCACAAATCTCTTCTATACATCCAAAAAATTAGTAGAAAGACAACCCTACAACAAGACCTAACCCTTCCTAATGGTCATTCATAGGCACTTACCATGCACAAATTTAAAAAAGCTAGTCAAGAAAATCATATAAGAGATAATATTTTGTAATTTGGAGGATTGAGATTTAGAAAGAATAAAGCCAATTATGCCAATAGAAAGTAAAGGCCTCGAAAGTGCTATACAAAATATAATATCTGATTTTCAAGTAAATAATTATCTACTATAGAAAGAATAATAGAAAATTTTTTCCTACAAAGCTTCTGGAAGGTTTGTTCAAACTTTAGAATATCTCTCTCTAAATTGACATGCTTATCAATTAACTCATAAAGCACAAACCCAAGGTTTGTTAAGCCAAACTTTTAAAGAAATTTTTTTTTTTTCATGCTAAGGATGTTTCCAAGGTGTTCCACAGTAATGGAATAACAAAATCAAATCAAGGTCTTCATTACATAGAGATATTTTCTTAAGTATACATACACATATAGAGAAATACGTTAACCCATTAGCATGATCCATGCTCTACCTTAAATGCCCTTCATTATCAAAAAAAAAAAAAGAAGGAATGATAATATATTTCATGTTCAAAGTAACCAATCAAGTATGCATGTTATGTCCATAACAAATATTAATAATTTAGTAATAAATATTTTTATAAAACTTGGGAGTATAAAGTAAATGGTTATAGAACCCGAACCTAATCCAACCCAAAAAGTTTTAAAAGTGGCTAGAATATATAAGAAGCCATAATACTATGTAGTAACCAAGCAATATGTGGCTCAATGAAGTAGGCACCTATGTAGGTTGTATTTTTTAAAAAATATTTAAGAAGTATTAGACTTAGAAATTGCCCTTAATAGAAATTTTCAACAAAAATAAAAAAAAAGGGCTATATAAGAAGGTATTAGAGGAGGAGAGATCAATAGTACTATATATCCATCAAGCATTGATAAATGTGGACCACTTAGGCAATGTCACCATGTAGCCCATCCATATATAAGGATAACCTATACCTACATGTAAGGCAACCTAGGTAATGTATATGCATATATGGACGAATATGATTACCTGCATGTATTGCCTTTTAAAATAGTGCCCCCGCTCCCCTCTTTCTTTACTGTGCTAAGAATATTCATGCTAAAAACCTTATTTCATTTTGTTAATTTGGAAAATCAGCAACTTTTCCCATATAAAATAACATAAAAAAGATTTCCTTCAATAAACACCCATTATGATGATTTTCGACTGTCTAAATATAACAATAGCCTCACCATCTTTTTTAGAGTTGAAAAAGATTAAGAAGAAAAGTCTCTATTAGTAGATGGGTACACAAATCTAAAAGAATAGTCTCTATTAGTAGAAGGCATACAAAGTACACACCCTCCAACCCTATAAATATTTTAAGCATATATATACACATAATAATAAATGGATTATATTACATTATTAAATGGTTATATTATTTTTATTTTTATCTTATATCATGAATGTTAGGAATCATCATATTTTTGTAGTCATAATTATATTTCTTCCTTAATATTCAATGCATTTTTTTATGATTTCTTAAAATCCATCTATAATTGTGCTTTGAAATTCATTATGCTTCTTTTTCATAATGTTTGTCCTAATATTTTTTTCTAAAATATTTTTTTTCTAATAATGACTAACTTCTATTGGGTAAGTATAATTGCATAAGATGGATGTAGTTAAGATTTTATCTAAAGTCATGTTGGAAGAAATCAAAATCATATCTAGGCTAGCTCTTTCCAAACCCAATTTATGGAATTGAGGTATAGGATGGAGGATATGTGAGATCATTTGTGGACATCGTGCTAGCATAGGGTGACAATTCATATGAGGTGACTAGGATCTAGGGGGAGATTTCGATAGAAAGCAAAGTGAATCCTGAAGAATTTACCAATCAAATTTATAATTAGGAGGTTGAAGAATATGCTCAATTTTGAAATCAAAGATTTTAATTATAAAGATAAAGAATATTTTAGATATTTATATGAGAGATTCCGTAATGCTTCATAATGATCTTGATGCCCAATATAGGCAACTATAATGGGATCATCATTTATCGATTGAAAGATACAAAAAACTAGCGAATGACTATGGTGAGCTCCAAGAGGAAAGTGGAAGGATATAGAAAAATGTTTTGTCTTGATTCGAGATCATTTGTGGGTGAAAACAGTCCATAGTAGGGTCCGATCATCTTTTTTGTATTTTGGTTCTTTGATCTATGTAGCTAAAAAAATATGCTGATCCTTTTGCTGTATTTTGTAGCTCTAAGCTTCCTAAAATCAATGAAACGGCCCTTTGATTATTGCTTTTTGGGAAAAGAAGCAATTATATCTTACTATTCAAAATGTGACATTGATTATATTCTTTTAAAGTATTTTTTTCTTGTTTATCAAAAAAAGTATTTTTTTTCTTAATAATGACTAACTCTATAGGCAGATATAATTGCAAAGATGAATGTAGTTAAGATTTCATCTAAAGTCATGTTGAAAGAAATCACATCTAGGCTCGCTCTTCCAAAACCAATTTATGGAAATTAGAGTGTGGGATGGAAGGATATGTGAGATTGTTTGTGAACATCATGTACTAGCACAAGATGATACGGCTCATGTGAGGTGACTAGGATCTGTGGATGATCCACTAGAGAGCAAAGTGAATCTAAATAAATATTCGCTACCAAATTTGGAATTAAGGAAGCTAAAGAATATGCTCAATTTTAAAATTCAAAGATTTTAATTATAAAGATAAAAAATATTTTAGATATTCATATGAGAGATTCTCATAATATTCATGATGATCTTGATGCCTCAGCATAGACAACTATAATAGGACTATCATTTATTCAGTTGAAAGATAGAAAAAAACTAGCAAATGACTATGGTGGACTCCAGAGGTAGAGTGGAAAGATATATAAAAATATTCCTTATCTTGACTCAGGATCATCTGTAGGTGAAAATAAGTCTACATATATGGGGTCTAATCATTCTTTTTATATTTTGGACCTTTGATCTATGTAACTAAAGAAAAGGCTGATCCTTTTGTTATATTTTGTAGCTCTAGGCTTCTTAGGATCAATGAAATGACCCTATTGTTTCTATTTTTTGGGAAAAGAAGTAATGATATCTTACTATGCAAAATATAACTTGCATTGATTATGTTTATTGTGTTGGGCTTCTCCCTCACTAATTCCTTATGTTATTGATTTTTTTAATGGCAAAAATTTATATTGATTGCTTTTTTTTAAATTCAATATTCCCATGTATTAACAAAAAATCAACAACATAGTTGTTTGTTCCTTACATATTTTTTTATAATAAATAAAATGGATCCGATTGAGGACATGTAGGATAGAATAGAAAAAGAAGAATAGGTATTATTGCTAAACAAAAGGATAAAAGAACAATAAAGATTAATAGTTATTTTCAATGATAATATTGAGAAGCATGAAGTTTTATATGCAAATGTGCATTCTGCAACTCTTGGTGAAAGATACTTTAATAGTTATGTATGTAAAAAATTTTCAAACCTAGATCCCACCAAATAAGTTGTTATTATGATAGATACAAATAATATTATTGATGAATTTGATAATTTTTCAAAGTTCTATTCATGATACTATTGATGAAAGAGATGTCATAGATAATGTTTCTTTTGAGGTGATTGAAAAAGATGTTGAGTTGATGATAGACAAATGTATACTTTTTATATTTAGATGTAAAAAATTATTTTCTTATATTGTTGATATTCATTGATATTGAAGTTTCTTACTGCTTAAGAAAACAGTCCAAGAAGATAAAGAATCTATTGCAATTCCTTCGAAATAATTATTTTTTGTCCATTAAAAGAAGGTTCATCATGCTCTAACAATCAAAATAAGTCTAATTTTTTTCATTATGGCATTTTTTTGACTTTTTTTGGGATGTAGGGAAATTCAATGAATCTCTAAATTTAGGGTTACCTGAGCATCAATATTAATTTTGCTAAGCTTTATTCTAGTATAAAGAACATATGCACAAGTCATATGAAATGGTAAAACCCATATTTAGTTTATGTCATCATGAGGGAAGAGTTGATTTTCCATTACTAGAACAGATCCTAGATTTTTTGAATCTTTTATTGAATTATAGTGGAGAAAAAGTACTTTAAAATTTTGAAAAAATATAAAAGTATATAACTCTATCTTCACATTTTCTTCAATTGGTGTAAAGATTGATAATGAAATCAATAAGAAATCGGGATAATATATATTTCGAATCAATGGTCAGAATAATCATCAGATGGATTTACTACTTCCAATTGATGGAAAAAAGCCTAAATTTGCTTAGCCATATATATATACGATGCTGAAAATATAGTTAGCAATAGAATGAAAGCATTTCCTCATGTATAGATCAAGAAATTGTAGAAGGTTTGTTGAAAATATTTAATTATGAAAATCAAATTATTTAGAATTTTAGAATAGTCTGAGACCATTTCAGAGAATCGCAATTTCTACTAATACAACTAAAATTACTGGGCAATCATCAGGGAGATAGTCTACAATATAATGCTCCTTTATATTAAAAAATAATTGGTTTGGTTGTTGGTGATTTAGGCATATGGATCATCATTACGATATTATTGTTGAATATAGAAAAGAAGGATTAAAATATATTGATGACTTATACCCTACCTTTATGACTATCCAATATCCAAGTTCTATTTCTATGTAGGAAAGATGGTTTTAAAATTAATATTAAATATAAAATATTTTTTATAAATATTTTATAAATAGATAATATGTTACTATGAGAGAATTTTATGCTTATAGATTTCAGCAAAAATTGAATGAAGGAAGATTATTAATAAGAGAAAGAAAATTATTTCAATAATATATAGTTGATTATTTTTCATATGTTGAAGAGAAGAGACTTGATTAAATAAGAATGAATCAAAAGAATCTCAAATCTAAAATTTACAAGGAGATTAAAGATATGGTTATAAGAGACGATATCGATAGTAATACAATTAAGAAAAGAATCATATTACCTTCAACTTTTACTAAAAATCCAAGGTATATAATTCAGAATTATCAAAATGCAATGGCTATCTATAGATGATATAGATATCCTAATCTATTCATCATATTTATTTATTATTCTCAATGGCCAAAAATTCAATTTGCTTTGAATTTAACTCCTAGATAACATCTTGAAAATAGACCTGATATTATTAGAAGAGTTTTTAAAATAAATCTTGAATAATTAATATCAAAAATCACAAAATAATAGCATTTTAGAAAACTATTGTAGGTACCATCAACTCTATAATAGTTAAATTCTGAATATTAATTCATCTCCATAATTTTTGTTAATATCTCAATAAATTTATTATTTTTTATAGTTTGCAGCTTTATACATGATAGAATTTCAGAGGCATGGTCTACCACATGTTCATATTTTGCTTTGGTTGGATGCACATAATGTTTATCCAACATCAATAGATATTGATTTTATAATTTGCATAGAAATACTTGATAGAGATGAAGAAGCATTGGGATATGAAATACTTATAAAATTTATGATGTATGGTCCATGCGGAATTTATAACCCTAGATCTCCATGTAAGCTAAAAGGCTATTGTTCCAAATATTTTTCTAAAAAATTTTAGTTAGAAACAACATTTGGTTATTTATAGGAGAAGAAATAATGAACAATATATTGTTAAAAATGGAATAGAGCTCATAATGAATTTATTGTTCTCTATAATATTAGTTTAATTATCCCTACTAAGCACACATATCAATGTCGAGTGGTGTAATAAATTAAGAATGATTAAATATTTATTTAAATATATTAACAAAGATATTGATAGAATAAAGACAATAATAATAGAAAATTTTTTGATCAATGATAATATCAGAGAGAAATAATGTGAAGAGGTTGATAAAATCAAAACTTATTTTGATTGCAAATATTTGTTGGCATTTTCTGTATATGAATATGATTGCATATCATGAAAATCATATCTTATCTTTCATTTTTAATAGAAAAGGTGTAAAAAAAAATACTTATAGAATGGTTGCAAACTAATGAAATATGTGACGATACTTGGGACTTAATATATGTTGAATTTTCTACAAAATTGGTATGGAATTCTAAAGGCAAAATTTGGATCAAGAGAAAATTAAAAAAAAATGAATAGACAGGATTGTTTATATCCATCCAATTTTAAGTGAACTATATTATTTAAGGATGCTTATGAATGTGATCAAAGAACCAAGAAATTTTGATGACATCAAAACCGTAAATGATATTGTACATTCAATATTTCAGTTTGTATGTCATAAAATTAGATTTTTAGTGGTAGTAAAAATTGACACTAAAAATATGAAATATCATCACTAATAATTTTAGTAATAATATTTTGGGTCGTCACTCATTATCACTAATACTCAAGTCACTAATGTATTAGTGATGATGTTCGAAGTTGGCCACTATTAGTGGATTTAATAGTGATGATACTATTATCACTAATATTTATACTAATAGTGATGATAATATATTATCACAAAAGCTATTACTATTGGTGACAATAGTATCATTGCTAAAATTTACAATAATAGTGATGCAAATATTGTTATTAATACTATCACTATTGATGACATAAGTAGCATCACAAATATTTTTTATTAGTGGTCATAAAAGCCGTCACTAGTATTCACATATTAGTGACAACACTTTTTTGTTACTAATTAAAATGAAACAATATTAGGAATAAATAATATCGTTACTAAAATTATATAATATTAATGATAATTAGTGTCACTGAAAGCAACTTTGTAACCATTATATATGTTTTCAGTGATGACAAGATGCTATCACTAATACTTTTTTAAAAAAATAAATAAACTTATGATGAGTATATGTTGTATTACATGCTTTATAAATTAAGATCAATTGATATTCATAATAATAAAAATCAATGCACATAAATTATATATATTAAATCCTTACATATTCATTAAAGCATCCAAAATACAATTGTAACTTTAAATCCATACGTTTCCATAGTATATTGATCAAATCTTTATATACCCATTAAGGTATCAAAATGTATCCAATAAAATACAATTATAACTTCAAATCTATACATATCTATAATAAGATATAAAAAATATGCAGTATGATCCCACTATCCTTCATAATGAACAAAAATCATAATTGATCTCAAGAAAATTCAATCATGATCTTGCAAAATGTACAAATGAAAAAAATTAATAAATATAATTTAGAAATATAGTTCATATTAATTCAATTATATAAATGTTATAGGAAGAAAAGAACAAGAAGCAATACTTACGAAGATAAAATAAGTTTACCTACTTATATAGTATGTTTTTAATTGTAAAATTTATATTGTTAGTAAGAGTAGTTGAGAAAGATGCATCAGATAACTATTCGAGAAATGATCCATCATTACTAAAGCATGCGAAAAAGTGGCTATTTGACTTTGCACGCTTTCTTGGATCTCTTTTTCTATTTTCATATATTGTGCTTCAATAGTCTTATGCTAAGTCTCAAGTTCTGCACGTAAATATTGCAATTCTATTTGAAGTTGTAAATTAGCCTCTTCTTGCTTTTTTGTCATCTTAGTAAGTCTTTGGATTTCATCCTTTAAAACATCAACATGCTTCTGTGTAGCCTCAGTCTATGTATGAATATTTTGTTTTTCTTTAAAAAATAAATATGATTCTTCTAGTTCTTAAACTACACGTGTGGCCTGACCTTCTTAATAATGCAAGTGTGAAATACTCAACTAGTATGATTGATATAGAAAGAATTTTCTGTTGATGTATCACATCCACTTCTTGAAGCTTATTCTATATTTACACATAAAAATATATAAACATAATTAAAAAATATTAATATAAAATCCTAATTATAATTAAAATAATCAGATTTTACATACCATAATCTCTTCCATATTTAGAATGAACCAACTTTCATTAGATCTCAACTGAGTAGCTTTCCAAACTATTATAGCATCTGGCCATTCTTTAGACTCTGGATCTTTCTATTGGTAACGAACAAAATGAAAAATAAAAAAATGGATAAAACTTAACATAGTTAGATCCTAAGTTAGAAAAGTACTTTATAAACTTCATATCTTATGGTATAATAGTATAAACTAATATTAGTTTTACCATCTCCATGACTTTTTGAACTATTGACTTTATGCTTGTAATAGATCTAACCTTTAGTTTACTCCTATTAGATATATTTTGGATGCTCGTATCCTAAGTTAAAAAAGTAGATTAAATCTAAAAAATATATTATGATAATTAGAAAAGCATAATATGATCAAAATGATCATAACAAAATATCTTGAATTTTTGTGTATCATATTTATTCTTAATCAATCACTATTAATCTTCTAGAGACATCATCTGGACGACCTTTTTTTCATAGTATGCTTTATGTAGAGTATAAAATTGAATTCTATATTATCTTTGTACTTGTTTAATCATATATGAATAAACATCATCCGAGAAAGAAAAACTATCTTGAAAACTATATCAATAATAATCCTTATTTGTAATAATCAATTAAATAATAACACCATATAAATTTTCTACCAATTATGAAAATTTATTTGTCAAAATGAACTAAATATATGTACATGAACCTTTAAGAATCTCCACATTGTCTTGATATCCTTATCAAATATATTTTTCCAACATTTAACTTGAAGAGGTGCAAGCTGCCTAACACATACAGTTATCTCTAATTTGAAATACTTGGTATGTTCTCTACATACTTTATCAAATGAACGAGGGAACTGAATATCAAAATTTTTTCTCTTAGCTTTCTTCTTAATGAACGTTACATAAATGGTAGGCCCACGCCTCTCTTTTTAAAGGTATTAAAACTTATTAAAAATTTTTAGCAAACTAGATGATATATATGAAATTCATAAACTAATAAGACAGCATGTAAAAATTATTTTATTGAAAACTAATTTAAATAATTACTAATTTAAGGCTCTAACATTATAGTTAGTATTTCTAAATCTTACTATCAATTATAGATTGTCGCATGGATAGAGATGCATCAACAAGCATATTGACATCATGTTATCATCATGAAGAGAATTTGTGGGATAAGTCAAGCTTGTTATTGATAAGCACCGTCATGACATATTTTATCTATGAAAATTTTTAAAAAAGGTTAGTTCATCATGCTACTCAAATAGAAAATAAAAATATTCTTAATACAACATCAAGTAAATCAAGTTTTAGTAATCATACTGTAAATATACTGAGAAATATTTATCATATGTTCAACATAAAATTACCAACAAAGCTAAAGTATTTACACCAATGGTACATAAAAACAAAATGATAAACAATCTATAATATCAATATTCATGTTTGTGAAATAAATACAATCCAATACAAGTTTAAAATAGAACTATAAATAATCAATCATCATCAATATCATCTTCATCAACTAGATCTATCTCATCATCATCAACAGAAATAAATTCACCATCAGTGTCTTCTTCTTCTTCGTCTTCCTCTCCTTCCTAAGCAAGAAAAGTATGATGCAGAGTGCCTTCAACATTATGCTAGCTAACTCGGGCCTATTCAATGACACCATGTCATCATCATCATCTATATTAGATTCAAAATGTATAAAGCTAATCTCCTCATTTTCTTAATAGGACTCATCTCTAACATCTTATGAAGGCAAATCATATAAGTCATGAGGTTTTGTCTTTGCCACAACCTTTCAATTGGGCTCTCTAGTGTCATTCACATAATATATCCATTCAGCTTGAATAGCCAAATACATATGGCTCATTAATATCCAATCTATGAGCCACATGACCATGGGGAATCTATGCTTGTTAACCTTAAATCCTTTTTCTTTATGATAGACATCCTATCGATCATATTTAAATAGAATGACACTATTTCTCTTGAGGTAATCTAACTATATGATGTCTATTAAGATACCAAAATAGTCAATGTGATCTGCTATCTCACCTTCTTTTACTAAAATACTACTATTTTGTGTTTGTAATTGTTTATCACACCTCTTTGTATTAAATCTCCAGCCATTAGGTAACTAGTATAGTGAAAAACTCGCTTGCTAGGCCCACATGTTAGGATCACTGATATGTTCATTTCTCTTGTTTTGTAACTAAATGACCTATATAATAAGTGGTAATAAATTAGCATATTGAATAAAAAATTAAATATGAAACATTAAGATATGCTATTTTATTTACATATCTTTTGAACCATTAGGAAAACTCTTTCTCATACCTTTTTTCTACATCATGAGGATTTTCCCTTCTAAGTTCTTCCTCATGTATACTGTATATCCAACAAGACCAAGAAAGAAGTAACATAATTAGAGATTGTGTGTAAAAATCTAACTTACTAGTTATAAAAAATTAGATAACTTAATATATTTTGAGACTTTCATACAATTTTTTAGCACATACATTCTAGCTTGTGCCCATTCAGTCAAATTCAACTCTCCATAATCTCTTTCAATGCAATGGTTTGTCAACTTTTGCAAAAACATATAGCCTAGAGTGATAAGTAATCATCTTTCTTATAATTTCTTCCAACTCAATTTAATCTTGTCTCAACTCCATGCAAATATCTTAGAACAAAATGTCATGCATTCTTATACAATATAAATTTCAGCAATTGATCCTTCCAATCAAGCTATTGGACGATGATAGAAAATGGCATGAAGCATTAGAAGAAACTCATTATTGGGCAACAACATTTAAATTAAGGCACCTTTTTGTTATCTTAATTATCTACCGTGAGGTGGCTGACTCTAATAAGTTATTAGAAATGCATTACAAAATATTCGAAGATGATATCATTCATTGATTATGAGATATTTTGCAACTATCTAATTTATAAATCCCTAAATTATAGCTAAAAAATATATTTTTTCTATTCAAGTTGGAGAAATTATTCAACAAAAATTATTCTCTTTTTGACTATAATATTTTAATGTCTGATAGAATTATAGCAGAAAAAATTATTAACAGATTGTTAAGAGTAGATTATGATATCCATGAACTATAATAAAAACATTCAATATTATTTAAGGGATTGAATATTGAACAAAAGATTATTTATGATGTTATTTTGAATATTGTGAATGAATAAAAAGGTAGATTATTCTTTGTCTATCGTCATGGAGGGTTAGTAAAATATATTTTTGGCAAGCAATTATTTCAAAAATTTGCTTTGAGGACATATTATGCTTGTGGTTGCTTTGTCTAGAATAGTATTAATTTTATTATCCGGTGGACGAACAACACTTTTAAGATTTAAAATACCAATTTAGATTGATGAGTATTCTATTTGCGAAATTAAAAAAGAAACTTATCTTGTAGAATCAATTAAATCTACAATATTAATTACTTGAGATGAAGCTTCAATGAATTATAGAAATTATTATGAGGCTCTTGATAGATCTCTATAAAATGTTTTAAATAAAAGAGATTCAGATACTGAGCAAAAATCATTCGTTGAAAAAATCATACTGCTTGGAGGAGATTTCAGGTAGATCCTTCTGGTTGTTGTTAGAGAAAATAGAAGAGAAATAATTGATGCATCAATAAATCGATCATATTTGTGAAAATATTAAAAAATATTTTTTAAAAAAATATATATAATTGTTGAACAATAATATGGATGAAGAATCTAGGATATTTATGCTTGATTTCAGTAAATGACTTTTAGATATTGGTGATAAAAAAAATGCCTATGATTAAATTAAATGAAGAAGAGGAAGAAGCAACTTGGATAAAAATTTCATATGATTTACTTATAAAGGATGATAGAAACTGCATTCAAAATTTTTTTTCTTCTGTATATTCTAACTTTGTAGAAAATTATGGCAATTCTTTATATTTAAAATAAAATGCTATTATCACATCCACAAAAAAAATGGTTGGTGAAATTAATATACACATGCTTTATTTAATCCAATAGAAAAAAGTATATCTAAGTTTTGATATAATATGAAAAATGTCGATACTACTGCCAAGGATGTTCTCTGTACTGCTGAATTTTATGACTCTTTGAAATTTAATGGTATACCATATCATAATTTAAAATTAAAAATATGAGCTTCGATAATGCTACTACAAAATATCAATTAAAGTACAAGTCTCTCTAATGGTATCAGATTGATAGTAACTCAGTTAACTATAAAAGTAATTGAGATAAAAATTATCATTGATAGCCAAATTGACAATAAAATTTACATTCCATACGTTATATTGCAAGTAACAAAGATAAAATAATTATTTATTTTCAAAAGATGATAGTTTTCTGTAAGTCTTTGCGATGCCATGATAATTAATAAAAGTCAAGAACAAACATTAAAGAACGTTGGGATATACTTGCCTAAGCTTGTATTTTCTCATGGCCAACTTTACGTAGCAGTTTTATGTGTGATATTACGTCATAGACTCAAGATTTTGATTGAGAATAAGTATTCTGAATTTAAAGACTATACAAAAAATATTATTTGTAATTTTTTTTTTGATTTTTCTTCAAGTATCTTTTCTATTATTGAAATATATAAAATAATTTAGTAGTTTATTTTTTATTTATATTTTATTATGCATTATTTCTAATTTCTTTTTTCTTGCAAGCAGATTAACGAAAGAAATGGAATATAGTTTATTGGTAGATTTATCGTTAGAAAAGCATTGCTAGAAAATCAAAGTTAGGCTTGCAAAATATGGGATTTGATAAATTTTAATATTAAAAATTAGTTGATAAGTGTTGATTGCATACTAATCGATGAAAAGATGTATATCATTCTTTTATACTAACAATTTTTATGGAACATATATATATCTATATAAAAAATTATTCCTTTTTAATGTAGGAGATTTTGATTCAAGCATCAATATGAAAAGAAAATGCTAAGTAATTAAAAAATTGCTTATTGAAGGAAAAGTTTATATTTTCCAAAAGTTTTATGTTGCTTTAAATAAGAAAAAAATAGGGCTACTGTATATTATTTATATCAATTGATGGATTATTATTGAACAAATTGATGATGATAATGGCTCTATTGCTCTTAAAAAATTTAGTTTTATCGATTTTGAAGAACTCTTGCTCCAAAATTTTAATGATCTTCATTTGATAGAGATGTAACAGCTTCATATATCATCATGTTAATATTATTCTCATATATTTTTTTGTCATTGGACACATTATTATAGTTGGACCTCTTGATCAAACTAGTATCAAACAATAATTAGTTTACATAAGAAATTTAGAAATAGAAAATTTAAGATTCAAAATAAATATTTCATTATCTATGTATTTTTGTGTAATATAATATAGTATTATGATGTTCCTATGATTATTTTTTTATTTGTATTATGAAAAGAATTTTGATTATATTTTGGGGCAAATTTGCCAAAGAATTTAATGAAATGCTATTTAGAAAAGAGTGAAAGAAAGTGCAATTATTATCATTTTGGTTGGAATGATTGTAAAGAGATATAAAGATAATTTATCTCTCTCTCTCTTTAGAATTGACAGATCAATATGTGTTTTTTTTGGTGGAAAAAATATGCATATTCTCATCCTCTACATCGAGATATTTTATGGATTTGCAACTATTAAAAATCATTGACTATCGTCATTTCAATGTATTAAAAAAATTCATGTATAGGCTTGAAACATTAGTTGTTTCGATTATATTTATGGAATAAGAACTTCAAATTATTATTGAACCTCAGCAAGAAGTTAACACCAATAGAAAAGTAATTAAAGAATTGCTTGAATTAGAACCTGATCACTTTCGAATATAATTTAAATCTATTTATGCTCAATCTTATTCTCAAATATAAATCATGAATTAATTAAATAACTTTTCAGGACATAAAATTTACATATATAGTAAATTTAAGATCTTTTGATATCTTCTATAGTTGGTAGTATAAAGCCTATTTTAGTTGCAAGTCTATGGTGAAAATATAAGATAATATTTTTTGGTGCAATCAATGCGGCCAGAATGATCAGCTTCTAGTACTATGGTAAGGCCATTGTCCTTTTTATTTTTTTACCAAAAAATTTTATTTTTATCAAATAAAGCTCATAAAAATTTATCATGCTTTATTCGATATAAATTAAATGCTACTAGCGAAGATGACACTGGCGTTACAACTCTATTATATTAAAAAAATTAGCTCAATAATTAATTAGTATTCCATGCATTAATCTTGCATGGTGTTACAACTCTATTCCACCTATCATTAAGAAGATTCTTATTTGTAAGTATATTTTTTAGATCATGTTCGATTCACAAGGCTTCAATGATAATTTCCTTAACCAAAATTTTTTTTAAAAAAAAATTTGGGCCACTAAATTTGCATTGATATTCTAATGTTGGATCTTCATCGGTTTAGAGCTTAGAAGAAGTTGTTATCTCAACTTTTGATAAAGAAGCTGAGATCGAATCTTTTCAGAAAAGCCCTAATATGAAAACATCATCGAATATAACTCAGTAATATATCTTAATTTTCATCTCTTATTTTACTATTTCTTAAATAGTAAGATTAATATAACCTTACATGATCTATTTAGAAATCTATCATCAATGCTGGTGATCAAAAGACATTGTGCAAAATAATTTAGCTTTGATTATTACTCCTTATTTTATTTTTTACAACAAATTCAACTAAGCATTTTTTCTGATTAAGTCTTTATTTTTCTTTTCTTTGCACCTCTAGTAAAGAATATTTAACTTTAAAAGAATAGAATTGTTCTATATATATGTGTTATAAATTTTACATTTTTTTCTAAATATTTGTAAGTTTAATAACTTCTCTATATATTGTGATGAAAGTTTCGTTATAAAATATGGACCACTTGCTAGTTCACTAATAAAAATATGGATGGCAAGCCTTTGGCTCCTGAAAAGGAATTATGGATTAATGAGGTACCGATAGTTATGTGTTTTACATCAAGCAACATTTTAAACACAAAATAATTATTATAAGGAGCAAGCAAGAGAAGATAATGCTTCATAATTGAATTGAAAGAAGAAATTTTATTTGTTTGTATATAGTTTGGCTTCAATTTTATTTTCTCTAGTAATGCTGCATGTTACATCCTATCCTATGCCACAAGAGTAAATAATAATACTAGAACTTTTGCTAACGCATCCACCTAAAGTCAATAGCAACCAATTTCTATGTGTAAAAAACTTTAACTAGCCAATGCTACTATACAACATGGATCAGTGTTTCTCTTCTCCAAAAGTTTAGTACTTGATTGTTGAGCAGTTTGATAGCCCTTATTAAGCATATGATACTACAAATATATTTCGTTAGCAACTCACAGGATTATTCATTTTGAACATGTTTGGGTATCTAAGATTTATAAACATTAGACAAGATTCATAATGGGATGTAGGTTTTGATCATATAGAATTATACATACAATCCTATTGGGAGAAAAATCTTATGTAACAATTCCTATTCTATATTACTCCCCCTCTCTTCTTCCTCTTTTCCTCTCTCCAATCCTTCTTTGATCAAAATAATAAATTTATTATTATCCAAATATTATATCTATATAAATATATTAAAGGAGAAGCCAGTGCTCTCCTAATGCGATAAGTATCATACATCCATACTGCCATATATCGCACATCCATACCATCATGTGTAATGTATGCATCAAATGGCCTACACATTCTCTTACAGCTGAACTAAGTTCATTTAAGAAACCATTAAAAAAAGATGTAGTAGTCTTACATTTATCATTTAAAAAAAAAATATATGCGCTGGATCAACTTGCTTGCCGATAGAGATCTTCATTTAAGAGGATGGAAGACAAGATCTCAGGATGTGACTGCTTTGAATAGAGTAATCCCGGATGGTTTCTCCTAACTAATGATTGGGATGAATGATATTCTAGAACTATTGGATAATCAATTGTTTCAAAGTTATTGAATAAACTAGACAAGGAGTTGGTTGATCTATTTCAATCAATAGAGGAGATTGCTCAATCAGAGGAGCATAGACAGTCGGTGAGGGAGAGCAGGATTATAAATACCACTCTTTGGATAGTGGGCAACATGCATTTATGGAAGATAGGATTTTCTGGTGAGTTTTTTTTTTCTATAGCTAGGTTTTTGTTTGCTTGCATTTCTCTCTTTGTTTTCAACTCATCAGGTTATATATGGGGTGGTTGCCGCAGGTGTGTTGCAGCCGTCCATTTTCTTGCATGCATTATTTGAGGAACTAAGAATTTTCAGTCCAACTTGAGAAAATATTCATCTATGTTTGCCATAAGAGCTACGGGGGGTTGCTGCATTATTTGGCAACGTTCCTTCTCCCATGCTTCATCATGCAAGCGATAGGGTTATGGTGATCAATGTAGATATATGGTCATTATTGATTGCCATTTGAAAAGGTTGCTATATGGGGCAACCTTTCATTCCTAAAAAATGCCATCAAAAGTGTTTTTAGCGGCTCTCCACGATGGTGTGAAGGAAAGGGAAAAAGAAAAGATGTATCGGGATGGGATAGTTGCTGCTAAGGTTCAGCAACCCCCTGATCTCTTGGTTTAGTTTGAGTTTTGGGGTGGGGTTGGGATCCAATACGATTAGTTTAGGATTTTAGGTTTGGGCATAATAGTTTGGGTTTCATTAATTGACTTAATAGGTTAGGGTTTGCAGATCCGGATATGAGGATTCGAGTTGTTGGGTATTCGGCCATCGAGTAACGAGTTATTGGGATTTTGGATTATAGGATTTTGGTTTACGGGTACTTGGCTATTAGGTGGTTGGGCTATCAGATATTGGGTTGATGGGTTTTGGATTTAGAGCTTTTGATTTGTTTTTTTGGTTTGGATTAGCTTGGATGGTTGGATTAGGACTAGCTTTGCCCATAGGGTTCGGATTAGCCTTAGGGTTTGGGTTGGATTCCAAATTGGGTTTGGCATTGATGGTTTGGTTTGGATTAGGGTTGGATTGATTGGGGTTAGGGTTTGAACGACGGAGGTGGAGACGGTGCTAAGGGTTAGGATTTTCTAATTAGGAAGGACCATAGTGTTTGGTGGTGTGTATTAGGGAATGCAATGGGGTTCAATAAAGGTTAGGGTTAGGATGAGGGTTTGGTTCATGTATGGCTAAGGTTTCGGGTTGAGAGGGCTAGATTTTAGGGTTTGGCACTTGGGTTGTAAAGGGTCTTAGTTAGGGCTAGGGTTGGGGTTATGGAGGTAGGGAAGACGAAAGAGAGGGCAAGGAGAAAAAGAAGAAAGGGGTAAGGAAAAAAGAAAAAAAAGGATTGAATCCATGAAAGGAGAAAAGAAACGGGATGATCGATAGTACTGGAGAGGGCTAGCTAGTGTCGACACATCTTGTCGACCATGCAGTTCCTCATTGGCGGAGGGATGGACGGATCCACGATCGTGAACTTTAGGGCCTTCAGTGCGGATCCTCGGATGGTGAAATCGATCCATGATAATGGAATTTGGCCAGCGATGAATGGCAAGTATAGATCCAACGTAGAGGATCAGAAATGGAAGTGGTGGTGGTTGAGAGACCGAGAAGTGGTGTAGGGGGAGCGGCAGAGGTGAGGGGCAAAGAGGGGAAATTGGTGGTGGTTGAAAGAGAGTTGAAGAAAAAAATGATGGTGATTGAAAGAGATCAGGAGGTGGAAGGGTAGAGGGAGGAAACAGCGGAGTTAAGGTAGAGGGAGGAAGCAGCAGAGTTAAGGGGCAAACAAAAGAAAGCGGCGGCGGTTGAAAGATTGGGAGGTGAGGGATAGGGGTGGAGGGAGGAGGGGAGGTGGGGAGGAGAGGTGGCGAAGTGGAAGCATCTAGAGAGAGGGAGAGGCATTATTTAAGAGGATGGTCACATTGGATACTCCATGCATCGGTTACGCATAAACTCTTCATGTGCCATATGTCCTTGTAAAATTTTTATGCAAAAATTAATTTAAAAAAAATACTTTTGATTGATGAATTTTAAAAAATAATAATATTTGCTAAAAAAGAGAAAATATTTATTGAAAAAATGATGATATTTTGATAAACTAAATATTATATAATATTAAGATGTGTTAGTGGGTTTTTTTTAAAAGTTTATGTTGGTTAGCATAAATTAGCAAAAAGAAATAGTTATTTTTTAAGATATGATAATATATTATTTTATTATTATTATTATTTTTAGGATCAAGTTAGTTTATGATTTAATTAATGCAGTATCTTGAATATTAGCATAACTTAGTAAGCCAATGGGATAATATAATATAATACTTATTTTTTTTTAAGGGGTTAGTTTATGATTTTAGTTGATGCTATATTTTAGTTAGATATAATTTTTATTGGTTCATTTACAAAGAAAAAAAATCTTTTCTTATTTTCTAAAAAAATGATTATCCTCTTTTATTTTAATCATAAATAAATGTATGATATAATATTATAAATAAATAAATAAATATATAACATGATAGATTTTTAAAAAAATTATTTCTATGTGATTAATTATACCATATGATTATATGATAGTATTCTGCTAAAAAAAAAATCAAGATTTTATTTTAAGATAGATATTAAAAATTATTTTTTTAAAAAAATTTATTTTATTTACATTAAATATTTTTTGTTATTGTTTAATTTTGACATGTCATATAGTATGGATAACTTACTAGTTAATTATTATAATTAGAAAATAATTTATATGAAAAAAATATTAATATATCTTTATATATATATATTTAAAATTTAAAATTAAAATTCATTAGAATTTAGAATGGGTTTTGAACATGTCCCTTGTCTAATCGATCGACAGTGCATTTATACCACTTAAACTATTATATATGGCTGTCCAGCACCAAACCCTAGCCATCGTCTACGTTTCCCTGTACTGCCGCTCAACTCTCCCGCCCGATTGAGACTGAGGGCGGAAAAAAGAGGAAAAACCGGGGAAACATAAATCAACGAAAACAAAAGAAAGACGAAAAGGTAAGACCTTTTTCCACATGGATCATTATTTTTTTTTTTCCTCTTCTTTTTCTTTTTATTTCATTCTCGTTTTCGGAGATCTGTGGGGAAGGAGAGCACTTGAGAGAGATCGGAGGGTTCTCTTAGGTTCCATTTGGGGTTTTTTTCGGCCAAGGGCGCCGACGAGGAGGTTGAGTGGGGCCTCGCGGCAGCCGGCGAAGGCGGCGAGGACGGAGGAGGGCGATCAAAGAAGGGGTAGAGAGAGGATTTCAGATAGTTCGCTTTCCTTTTTCTTTTAAGGATGTTAGTCTCATGTTTGATCTGGTAGCGATGAAAGAATGAATGTTGCTGTGGCTTAAATGGTGGGATTGGTACATTTGCCCCAGATCCTTTGATTTGTTCATACCCATAATCATGTAGTTCTTAAGCTTTACTTTTGGAATTTTTAGTTAATAAGAACTATTTTTCATTCTTTTGGTAGGTTTTTTTGAGTTTAGAGTAGCTAAAGGAGTATAATAAGATGCCACGAGCTAGTGCACTGGAGTGCCCTGGATGCCCTTCTCTGAGAGCCCTTACAACTGATGCTCTCGGCCTTGTCAAAGGTGGTATTTGTAGCTGAATTGAATTATCGTCCATGGCTCTTCAGCCATGCTGTTTTGTTGCTTGATTTTGCTCACCGTGCACTATGGCTTGCAGTGGTTGAAGCTCGCGGAAAGGTCGGAACTCCAAAGGTGGTCGAAACATGGGGTCCACCAGATGCTTCACGGGGTGTGCTTGCAGCTTCCTTTGCTGACCGCAAAATCGACCCGGTTTGTCTGTCGATCATTTGGTAGCTTGTCTTAATTTATAATGGTGTCTAGACCTTTGATCTTGTGCATTGGATAACTAGTAGTTTCTCATAATGAGGATCATGTGTCATCTTTGATATTTTTAAAAGGAAACAAGTAGGACTGGATGGCAACCTGTATTTGCCTTTCCATCAAGTCTTCAATTTGCTTGAACATGATTGATGAAGTTCTAGTCATATAACTCCACCATTTGGGTAACTAGTTTCTGTAGATCAAAGATCAAGATTGTAATGTGAGTCTAAAAGCCTTTCAGTGCTACTTGAGTCATCTTTATTGATGCGATATTGAAATTTCACTGTAGGTTGTTTTAGTTATGAAAGAATTAGGATTAAAAGGAAGCATGCAGTCAAAGAACTTGTAATTATCATAGTTTCAGCAGAAATCAACCTAAATTAAAGATGACTTCTTAAGTTGGGTTTAACTTTCCCAAAAGTTAGGAAGAGTTCATATAGCCAATATGCAGCATTTAATGACCAAAGGATAGTGTTTATTTGGGGTTTTATGATGAATTATTATTGTTACATGTTGGAGTATGTTGTGTCGGGGTCAAAATGGCATGACATTTTTCTTACAACAGGGGTTTAAAGGTCACAAAGGCTGTTGATTACTGATCTAAAGGCTTGATACAGGCAAACCACCAAGTAAAATATATCTAGGGGTAAAATCTTCATGATATATGCAAATGCCTGTTATATAAACCGCGATGAGGCTTGCCATTTGGTTGACTTTTATTTTGTTGTCCTTTAATATTTTCTTTTTTTTTTTATAAAAATTTATGGTGAATCAGTTGTCTGTGTTTTTATCTTCTTGCTAAAGAACTGAGTATAACTTTGAATGCATTTGATGTCTCTTTGCTATTTGAAATGTTTTTATGCTCACAATATACACTAACTTATGGGTGTTCTTTTTGCAGCTTTTGGCCATAGCACGGAAGAATTGTTTGGTGCGTTACACCTTGGAGCTACGACATGGAGTGAATGCTCCTTATTTTCTAATATCTTCCCTTCTATTTTGGGTCTTCTGTCTCATTTGTGCTGTACTTTATACAACATCTGGTCTATGCTTTGAACCACAGGTGGAGTTTCTGAATCCGTTAAATGGGGATGCTTTGGCCACCACCAAAGTTGATGAGTCTGACTCTTTAAATGGGGCTCTTAAGAATGATCAATTTGTTGGATTGCATCTCTTTAGGACAAAGAAAATTGAGTTATCTTCTAGGTAGGTAATGAGTTAATTCACTTATTTTTATTACTGAATCTTCTCTTAACTCCAACCGTTAGAATTTACATTTGTTATTGTTTCATGCTCCATAGTGTAATTTCACTCAGTTACATTTTCTTTTGCTATGAAATTTAATAAAGATGCTTATATGGTATGGTCTAAATTCTTAAGTATGAATTTTTAATTGATATTGAGTTGGTTATTTGGTTACCGAGTTTGTCAACTCCTCCATGCCAAGCAAGGATTTAACATAGTTCATGTTTTTATTTTCGGTTGGTTCTTGTTGTAGCTTGTTTGTCAGAACATCTGTTATCTATAGAAAATTTGATGATTATAAACATCTGAGAGGGTCTGACCATGGTGTATATATGGAGTTTGAGACGATAGTCTCTCTTTAGCAATTTTTCTGTTTACTGGTCCAGGGCTTATTTTAGTTATGGGGCTTATTTGTTTGGCCTATATCTTGAACGGCTGAATTACTGCACCTTTCTGGCAGCTGATTTCATTGTCTGTTTTAATTTAGCTGAAAAGAATAGTCTGGTTCAATCTAGCAAATAGCATTAGCCTGAAAGATGGTGTTATCTCTTTTTGCTTCGCATTTTGGTGCTCTCACTTGAAAATGTAAATTTGGTTTCTGTACCTAAACTTTGAATAGTGTTGGATGTCTTTTAAGTCGGTAAAACTAATGTGGAGTTAGACTTGTCTTGTTGTTAGATATTAGTCAAGGTACTCTTTGATGATATAGCCATGAACCATCAAAGGTCTGCTTGGTTGGGTATTTCCATAAAAGTAAGGTTTCTAACATCAGAGATCTTGGCCATTTTGGTTGATGGCTGACACCAAGATGGACCAAGATCTCAGCTTGACTTGACTGGTAATGAAAGAGGAATTAAATAGCAAGGAACCAAGATATTTCCTAGATTTTCCAAAATCTTGGTTCGCGTGATAGGAACCCTGATAACAAAATCTTGGCTATTATAGTAAATGAGAGATTAACTTCTATTTAAAATATTAATTTGAATGATAATAAATAAATAAAAAAAACTGTTTGATGATTGTAAAAGTCTGATTAGGAAATCCTGCCCAATTTTCCTTTTTTGTATCAGCCAATATATCAGTAGAAATTGGATTATATCGGCTGATATATATAGAACTGATATATATGCTATCTCATGTTGGTGAGTGATCGATACTGATGTAAACTGATATCTCAGCCAAAGATGAAAACCTAGCATAAAACAGAGATTTATGAAATCATGACTTGTACTGTCTCTTGTTAAATTTTTTTTGGCAGTTGTATTCTTTTTGGTTTGTAAATTAAACATAGTCTGTGAAAACAAAATTTCACAAATGTACTGTTTATGTGTCTGTTCACTTCGGCGGGCATACTAACTGGTTCATCATATTCTACTTAGACCTAAACTGTGACAATGATTGTTCTATCAAGTAACATTGTTAAACAAGTCAATCAGTGGATCACCATTAAGTGATCAAATCAAGTTGGTTCATATTAGTCACCTTGTTGGCCATGTAATCCTGTTGAATCAATGTGACCTGTAGAAACAAGGGGCACTTTTATTTCATGTACTTTACAATTGTTTGCAACTTTGCATTGCATGGTATTAGCTTCAGTTCATCTTTTAGGTCTTGGTGAAGCATGTTAGGCAAAATTTCAGTTTCTGTTCTAAGCCAGTCCTGGAAGTTGATGGCTGGTGTCATTGAATAGAAAATATAGATGATGGAATTATATTGAGAATGACAGTGCCTTTCACTTAACAATCTAGTTTAATAGTCAGTTAACACAGATTTTTTTGGCCGCACGATTATACAGTTGTTTTCATGCACACATATACCTCAGGTTTCATTTTGGTAATACAGATGGCAAATTTTGTTTGATCACCAGGAATGACAATAGCAACAATAAAAAAACATTAGACGTATACATCTAGACACTCGATTCATGATGAAATACTTGATCCTTGATGCTCACTTATCACTTTCATTCTTGGTGATTTAAAAACAATTGCTTCAGCTACTCATTTGGATTCTGCATCCAATGGCGTTGCAGTTCACTGGTTCATGCATTCAAATATTGATGTAGGTTGATTTATATAATTCTTTTCATGTTCTAGACTTGGATAAAGATCTGAGACATAAACATGCATAACTAAACATGAGCAAGATGATTATGAGTCAGTTGGAAAGAACGGAAAAACCTCTTCCAAAGTATTTAGTATCTAAAAAGGGCTTTGCCCTCAGTCTTGCCAGTGTTAGATGGAAGCTGTGGCATTTTTGAATTTGATACAATCACAGTTTGACATAAGTCCTGGAAACCTTAAGCTAACGAGATCTCAGTATCTAAATAAGAAAAGACAGAGAGAGAGAGCTTGTGATGTGTTCACATAATTAACTTATAATGAGAAATAGGATAACTGAACAAAGCATTACATTTCATAAATAAAAATGAAAGACTAATAAGTGCTGATATGAACAAAAAGACAGATAAAGAACAAAGTGAACAACTATAATTTGTAACTAAAAATGTTTCCAATTTCAGGATTAAAAATTTCTTTTTGACAATGCAGCTCAAAAATGCGATGGATTACTTATTAAAAACAGCAAACTTGTTTCCGATCCCGTATCTGCTGAAGTAACTCGATACAATAAATGCATTTTTTTTAATAATGATAAAAAAATCCTGAAAGATTCTCTGGCAAGTAACTCAATGCAATAAATGAGTTTGATCAAGAAAGAATAATCAAAAAATCATGAGCCATTCACATGTTTTTAGCAGACTGGTTCCAAATTGTGAATTTATTAGGGGATAAATGATAAGAAGTTGACATTTGTAGTTATGATGAGTGATGTATTGGTATTAGTTGTGAAGGGCCCATAATTTGATCTTCAGAGCTAGAATGTTAGAAACCTTGATTCTTGTAGCATGTTTTGAACCTTCATATTGCATAAGACTTGACTCTTTTTCTGAATATGACTATACTTGAGATTCATAAAATACAGGAGTGAGAGACACATTGATGCTGTCTTATTCATGCAAGCGATACTACATGGAATTATGGATCTTTAGTGGCAATATTTTAGAGGTCAGTGCAAAAGGATGAAAGGAGCTTTTACTGCTAGAACATATGTGAGAAGGGAGAAAAGGCTCAGACAGTCCAATATTGTGGGCTTAAATCACTTTGAGCAAATAAGTCATTTGTTGTCAGGCCCATGGATCTTTAGGTTCTTGAGAACCTGGCTTGGCAGAAACCTGGGTCCTCACGTATCATTCAAAATCCATGTTTTTGTTTGTTGAGAATAAAAATCACATAAATCCATTTTTCATATGTTCATCCAACTATATTCAGAAACCCCATTTCAATTGATTTCTATAAGTTACGGTGAAACAATCCAAGAAATAGGACCATAAAGTGCTTAGAAATTTGACACGATACAGCTGTGATCAAGTTTCTCTCAATTGTAATGAAACATGGTAAGTGGCCTTGAAAACTTAACAACAAATTACAACTTATGATAAAAATCTAAAACAACCATAATATGTTACTTTGCTTGAACTCATCTTGGGTTTAGGACCTTCATGATGCAGTCTTTATATCTAGTAAATTCCTATTCTAAAAGTTTAATGAAATGTCGTGCTTTTTGATTATGTTGTTAATGATGGGATCATAGGACAATTACCTGGCACATCTATAATTGTTGCCCATCAAGCTTGGGATCCAATCACATAACTGCAATGATTGTCCGCAATTTTAATTTCACATGATTCTATACATGGAGGTTGTACTTAAATTTTTCATGGTGGTGGAGATGACTGCTTGGACTCCTAAGATAGTAACATAATTGAAACTGATGTACAGAGTCACATGAGAACTTAATGCATGTGTGTTAATATTTGTGAAAGATGAAAAGTGTTTGGACCTATTCCTAAGCAATTTACGATCCCATTTGCTTGAAAAATTCACATCCTTTTGTGATGTGTATAATTATTTTCTGAACAATGAGCCAAATTTGCATTCAGATGAATATCATACTTTATCACTTGTCTTTCAGGTTAGCCATATTCCTTACTTGTACAGAAAAAGGAAAAGCATGCTTGAGGTCTGTTGCACTGAGGGATGCACCAGCAGACTTGCATACAGACTCTCCCAGCTCATGGAATATATGCACTTCGGGCAATGTGACATGCTCTTCTGTTGACAACACTGAGAACTATGCTTTATTTGGTGGGTAAGTTTTTCAAAAACTTCAATTAAAACTGAGAGGTTTTTCGGGCGTTACTTATCAGGGCTTATGCTATGTAAGTTCAAGTAGACCTCTTTAATCAAATGTCAACTTCTTTAATTGAAGGTTAACATATGATTCAGATTCATGTAGCTTCAGTGATGAGATCATGAGAGGGTGTTCACTTTTTTCTAACACAGGAAGGGCATTGAAGTAAATTTGTGGGATCTTAGCAAATGTAGTAAGATCTGGACTGCAAAATCTGTGAGTTTTTTCATGCTTCCACACTGCATCTTAAAAACATCATATTTTAGTACATTTTCTTTGATATTAATTGGGTTCTTTCTTTTTGCTCTTGGCCCCTCCGAAGCCTCCATCTAACAGCCTTGGTATATTTACTCCTACCTGGTTTACCGCTGCAACATTTTTAAGCAAAGAAGATCATCGTAAAATTGTAGCTGGCACAGCCAGTCATCAGGTATCACTTCATGATCTTCTTACAAGGTTAAAATTACAAGACACAAGAATGTTCTCTAAGATTTGAAGCTAAGTAGGTGTATTATAAAGTTCTGTCGGCAAAATTATTAGAACTTCATGGGCATGAGATTATCAGGTGCCCTTGTGATTTGCTGTTATGATAACATCAGCTAATGCTGCTTCTAATCTAAAGACTCTATTTGCATACTAGCTATTTGAACAATATTCAATCAAAATGAAAGGTTTCTTGTGTTTGTAGAGATTGATTTTGCTGAATGTTTTTGCTATTGGTGTATTTGGATTGGCATATTTGCACTATACTGTTGTTTCCTTTCAGTTGTCCACAACTTGGGAAAACTACATTCAACTGTTAGCTTCATGTTCATTTTATTCTCTTTTAGAAATTGGTTGGACTTGTCTGTGTGTTAATAATGTATTTTGTGACAGGTTCGTCTTTATGATATCTCAGCCCAAAGAAGACCTGTCATTTCTGTCAGTTTTCGAGAATCTCCAATTAAGGCAGTTACTGAAGATATGGATGGTTATACCATCTATGTAGGGACTGGTTCTGGGGACCTTGCTTCCTTTGACATGAGAACAGGTATGTTGATTGTGCTAAAAGATGAATAGTTGTCTATTCTACTGTTCATTTTTTGTACTAGCTCATATTTTGCTTTTTCAGCCTGTTTGAGCCATACTTTCATGACTGTCTGCTATAGTGCTATCACTATTTTGTATTTGACCATTTTCACAACCATACTATAGTTTTCTTGGGTCTCATCCCCATTATTCAGTCATGCAACTGCTTGTTGTTATCATAATGAAATAAAACACTATGATGCTCTTTGTTAGTGTCCATTGTTAAAAAGCACCTCTCAATATTTTTGGGTAGGATTTTCACATTTTCAGATCCTCTTTTGCTGTGCAATTTATGGGGACCATATTTTTTCATCATAGCAAATGGAAAAGAAACAGCGGCTGTCGCTGTTGTTTCGATCGGGTCCTCCCTCCTCTGGTTACTTGAGACTTCCATGGCCTGCCAGCATCTCCCTCCCCTTCCCTCCCCCTCGATCTCTCCCTTTTCCTCTCTTTTCTTCTCCCTCTCCCCTTCTTTTGCTCCATTCCTTTGCTGGTTTCTCATTTTGAATGTTGGAACTGTCCTTGTCCGCTACTGGTATGGTACAGCATGCCCCGAACGAGCGGTTTTGGATGGTTCTGCAATCTTATTATTAGTTGTTATTTATAGGTTTGCTGCGTATTATATACTAGCAAATGAGCATTGTGCAATGTATGTTAATGGAAAAAACATAAGAATAAAAATACAAATCACTAAATGGTATTAAATAGAAAAATATATTAGATAAATATTAAAACCAAATTAATAATAAATTAAGATTAAAGATATGAAATAAGGTTTAATAAAGAGTAATTGCATGCCTTATTAAAATGCTGAACAATATAAAATAAAAATATGTTATTTCAAATTAATAAATGAATAAAAATAGGAACAAAGGATAAAAATAAAAATAATTTAAAATCTTAAATATTAAATTTAAAATATCAAATATAAATAACGTTTAATAAAACAAAAAAAAATAATTCATGCAAATATGGAAAACAAAGTTTTTGAGTACATTAAAATTATGCCACAGTAATCAAAGAAAGTATCAAAAATAAAAACAGAGACAAAAATGTATTAATTAATAATAAATTAGTATGTTAAAATAAAATAAAAATATAAATCAAAGTAAAAATAATAAAAAAAGGATAAAGTGTGAGAATGTAAAATAATGTTTATTAAGACATTAAATGGCTGTTAGTTAAAAGTTCATCATATAGATATATAATGCATTTGAAGGTCTGAAAAGAACCATAACAATTGTCATTATAAGATTTAGTTGTATTCCTTAGTCAATGATATATTTAGAATGTTAATATATAATTGGCTATGATCTAATACAAAGCTAGCTAAGTTATCAATTAGAATTGAATTGCTATTTCTTTTTAGTGAATTCCTTCATTTCATAACCAAACAATGGAATAGGAATCGTGATTTTGATGCCTTACCTTTGATTCCCATTCTATTTTTATTCATTTGTGTGAACCAGATGCAGCTTTATATACTTAATGAACTCAAGTGTTGGTAAACTGCAAACTTGGATCGGTTTATTAGTTCAGAGCTTTTACAAATTCATAAAACACTGTATTCAGATCTTTAAGGCTGAAATAGAGTCATGGGGATATATGGATTGGGCTAAAGTAGGCCCATTTACATAATATAAAAGTCAAATCATTCTTAAGCCTAGAAACACCAAAACAGAAGTTTGAGTACCACTCAGAGAAGTGGGAAAAAGAGCCAAGTCTGAGTCGGTCCACTTTTTAATTATTTGGGACCAGAACAAATAGGGCAAATTTTGTCAAACCTAAGTTATTGACAACCCTAGTATGAGCATCACTATAATGCTTTTTATGCTTCTTGTGTACCTCAAATGTCTTGTCATTCAAGTTTCCATATTGGTCTTCTAAGCGACGACTCCTCTCATCAAACTTGCTTCTTATTGGATCTTGATATAGGATATTGTTTATCTAATTGATTAACTGAGCTAATAGAGCTATTTGGGGGTGATAATAAGATACTGCTTGTTTAGTGTGATCATAACTTGACTATAAATGGTGATTCGATTTGTTTCAGGAAAATTGCTGGGATGCTACGTGGGTAAGTGCTGTGGAAGCATTAGATCCATAGCCAGGCATCCAGAGTTACCGGTGATAGCATCATGTGGTGAGAATAATATCTGATCTTTCCAATATCTGGCTTCATTGATATATTAGATTCATACGATGATTTGTTCCTCTTGTCATTCTATACATTCAAATAGTCCAAGTGATTTGTCTTGGAGTTCATACCTCTGATGTGCTAAGTTTCATCTATTTTATAACAGTTAAATATGAATATATTATTATTCAAGTTTTTAGAAATCTTTTTATTGGAAGAAAATGTGCCTGCTACAATGTTTACTGACGTGCATCAGTGTATAGGAGAATTTGAAATTCATCTGATTGCATATTGGTCCTTAAATCTTTTGGCTGTTATATTTTGAGGAGCTTTCAGATGAACTATGTTGCATCTTGGTGTCTAATACCTTAGGATTGCTGAAAATTCCTCTATATTCTAATACTAATCTATTTGTTCCATGTACACTGCCATATGTGCTTAAAAATTGTGCATCACAGACTGTGATTAAGAGAGCTATAATCATAGAAACATACTGTATTTACTAGGGTCTGAAATGAGCCAAATTAGTGCTGAAGCGTAAGGGCTTGAGCAGGAGCATTGTCCTGTTCATGCTTGAGCATCTTTCACACACAGAGAGAGAGAGAGAGTTGCAAAGGAGTGGGGTGTGCTTGGATGTGGGTCTTGGGGTTTCATCAGGTTACTCAGTTGATATTTTGGTGCTAGAAGGCTGGACTGGTAGCTAGTGAGCTAACATGGATGGTGTTGCAGTGGCTGTGGTATGGCAAGGCTTGTGAATCATTTCTGGGGTGGATTTAGAAGTGGGGGTGGGGAAGGGGGTGGGGAAGGGGGTAGGAAAGGGATTAGGAAAAGGAGAGGGGAACTGGGTCAGAGTAGAGAAAAGGGCCCTTTTTTTTCAAAAAATATTGATGTTTTATATTTATTATGTTATATTATGTGGGTTTCAAGTTTTGGTGGGTCTAGTGCTGGCCCATATCCACTTTAGTACTGATTTGGGGTTAGAATTTGAGCCCAATCCATCATGATGCCTAAAATTAAGCTATTCATAACAAATTGCACTTTAGAACAGCTTGAGGTTGTCTATAGCCTTAGTTATCTCGTCTTTCTGGGTTCACTTTATCAGCGTTTTTTGGCATTTGTTCCTATTGTTGACTATGCTCATTCAAACAGAAACTAATTCATGCTTCCTTTGATGTTTATTACAGTGATCATATGGTTATCATCTTGGTTAGTACTTAATCAATTGTTACCACCTATGCGTCACTCTTAAGCTTATTTGACATGCTTGCATTCAATTTTTTCCTTGCTACATCACTCCTTCTCCTCAATATTTCCATATCCCCTTCCTCTGTATTTGTTTGTTCCTTTTTTATCGTCCAGTTCTCTAAATTATGTAATATTGTTATGTATCAGTGTTCTAATTATGAATAAATAATATTTGTGGCCTAAAATAAGAATGGAAAAGGATGGGATAAAATATGATGGTATCATGGAACTAGGGCTCTTAAATGAGCTAGCTTTTTGTGGGGAGCTCATGTTCAAATTAATGTTTGACTTGATATGCGCCTGTACTTTTTGTGAACAAGCCAGACTGGAGACTGAATCTGAGCTTGAAACATTTTTTCGCCATGCTTGAGATTTATTCATGATGCTAGTGTTTGGCCCACTTTCCGTTTGCACTTCTCTATGGTAGTCTTATTGTTACTGATTCTTACTTCCAATTGTGGGAGTGCATCTATCACATTCATCTGTACATACTCTCGCATGCATCACACATGCACAGCACTAGTTAGAGACACCTTTTTTTTTTTTTTCCTGACATGAGGTGTGTGTCCTGGATGTTGCATGCGAATCTAATGATTCTGTGGAATGGGTTTTAAGACTCTTAACTTATGTTTAACCCCAAATCGATTAAACTCAACATTTGAGATGCCTTTTTTCTGTAAATATAACTTCTGTGATCTCTCATTCTATCCTTTTACTCTTTGCTGCCCAAAACCTTAAATTCCTATTTCTTCATTTCTGCAACCAACAACTGCCCTAGGTTGGGCTAACCGACAAACCCGTAGTCACCCCTTTCTGTATCTTTCCTCCCCTACTCTCTTCAAAAATTCTGAAAACTCAATTTTCACAGCATTTCCATCTATTGACTTTACCTCTTTCTGTTCTCCTTTCTGACCCCTTTTCCTAATCCTATGTTTCATTGGTTGATGGTGCTGACTGCTCCTCATTTATTGTCTTGCTTGTTTGCTATTTTCATCTGCAGTAAATCAAGCTTGAACTCATCCCTTAGCTTGTAACCAATAGAAGTCCAAGTTGGCCATGCTTAGTTTCGAGTTGTGCTCAAGCTGGCCAAGCTTGATTCATGTGCAACCTACTTAAAACTTATCACAGAGATGACAAATGATGACCACCATCTTGAAAACTGGTTTTTTATAACTTTATTGTGGTACCTCCAAAGCTTCCCTCATGTGCATGTATCTGACCAGGGCCTTCCTATCATCATTCATGCTGTTTATCATTTTATGAGCAGGTGCTTTATTTTTTTAATGTTATCATTTGATATAACAATAACATTGGTCAACAGAAAGGTCTCTAGAAAATGATGCAGAAGATTAAGGATGGTGAGGAATCTATTGGGAAGAGGATGAACTTGAGATGCAAGCATAAAATCACAAAATTGCTAAATATTCTCCAAGCTATATTGTGAATTTTATAGTGCTTGCATAGATAGTGGTCAATATACTAGCTTTGAACCAAATCCTATTGACCTTGGCTTGTATCTACTGATATATAACAAAGCTTTGTGAATGCACGCACGCGCATGCGTGGCTGCCTTCTGTCCGCCTGTCTGTCTGATGAGACATCTGAATAATGAGTCAGCAATTGACATAACATTAGGGTGTTTCTAGGTTGATTAAACTTCAAAGTTTTATGGTTCAAGCCTTCAAGGTTTTAAAGCTAGAGTAATATAATGATGAGGTTCAATAAGGGGAGTTCCTAGAACTAGAGAGTTATAAGATGGGATAAGAATGAAAGCATTGAGGGAGTATGATAACAAAAATGCTGAAATTTAGCAAAGACTAGAGGAAAACAGAGTGGTGATTATCTTTTCAGCAGATATAGAATGAGAATAATAATATGTGGTAGTCAACTGTTTTTGTTATGCATCAGTAATGTTGTCTTTATCATTACTAATGAGTGAAACTTTCTATTCTTTATTTTGTATTATTTCTCCTTAATAAATTGCCTACATTGGCTATCAGGAAAGCTACATCCAAGAAAGAGATGTATTCCATGATTTGAGAATTGGGAGTTTAGGTGATGATGTGCTGTCTTCATTTATATTTATGCAATTGATGTTGTATACTGATATTTCTTCAAATGAACTTTTTCTTTTTGAATAGCTGATCTCCTTGTATGGTTTAATCTGATACTATGGTTAACTTTTATTGTGTGGTACTTTTATTCGTCCTGCTTGTTACTATTTTTTCCCTTGATTTATGGGTCATAACATTTTTTACAGCATACTGGAAATTATTGTGATGAACAGTTACATGAGCTTTACATTGGCCCCTGCTGTTCTTCATATGGTTGTAACTTCATATGATCACAAGTTAATATTATATATCTAGTTGATGATTGGTACGGTTTTGTGGGCTTACTATTGTGAAAAGAACTGAGAAGCTAGCAATGCATTTGTAGGGCTAGACAGCTATTTGCGTTTGTGGGATGCAAGGACGAGACAACTTCTTTCTGCGGTATGTTGCAATCACTTGTATTTATTTTAAAGCAGTTTCTGACTTCGACAGGAACAATCATGAATACTTTTAGCTTCTTTATCCAGAGATATTATTTGTTATAATTATTTTATGAATGAATTTCATTTGCTTAAGATCTCGCTCTTCGATATTAGCAATGTGATAACTATAACATGAAAATTTTTTTTCAACAATTGTGAATTATTCCAATTGCTGTTCACATTAAATTTTGAGCTTTGACTTCTAATTTGTGCCTAGGTACATAAAAAGTTGCTTATCAAATGATAAAAGATCTTATAACAGCATTCATTGCTAGTCTGGCTTTAATTTTGTAATTATTTTGGTCACTGCCAATTTGAGAGATGCTAAGTTGGCTGCGGAAATGATCCTGCAACTTGCTAGATATGGCCAAGCATCTTTCAAATTCCACTTCTTTCATTTTTATCTGCGCAACTTATGATTTCTGCATAAAGAAATGGTGACACACTAATTATGCTAATTTGCCTGAAAAGCCAACACCAACTCTTTACAAAGTATTATATGCATTAATTATGCATATAATACTTTTTAAGGGGTAGCCTTTCGAGATATTAATAAAATTCTTTTTGAGAGAATTTCTTCCACCATGCAAAGGGTTCTTCAATCCAGTTTACTTCTATTTGCATGTTGATTTTCGAATAGTAAACCTTGTTGATCAAATCACACCTTCCTTTTTTGCTGCATTAGTTGCCCCTCAAATGTTCTGGGTCATTTTCCCTTCTATCTGTTTGACACATTGGATATACCACTTAATGATTTAAAATGTTCAAGTACGAGGTGTTCTAGACCATTATAGAACATTGTGTTGGTGCTTTGACAAAAGGTGGCTGTTGGGAATGTGGACTGACTAATGAATAATTGTAGAATCTTGGTTTGGAAGGGTGTTTGAGTTTCCCTTGCATATAAGGCTATTCCAAAAGCAGAGAGCAAAGTGGTAGGGGTGAAAGTGGTATGGATAATATCCATATTGTTCTGTTTTTATATCTGAATCTATTTGTACACGGATAGAAATTTGAGCATCCGACTAATATATGTATGAGTATCTATGTCCGTCAAAGAAAAATGGATATGGATATGGATAGACAACCATCTGATATGTATCTAAGTATCCGATTCTACTAGTAATCCTATGTAATTTTGTACAGCACTCATTAATTTTTAAGGAAAATATACAACCATATTAACATATTATTAACTTGATTTATCATTCATTTAGTAATATTTTTGATTCTATAATGATAAAATTTAATTATTTGATTTATATCCATATTTATATCCATACTTTTGGTATTCAATTTGTATTTGTATCCGTTTAAAATAAATATGAATATAAATTTTTGGATCTGACTAATATCCATATCCATATTTGTATTCGTTAGAAAAAACAAATATGGATATGGATATCTTGATATCCAATCTGTATTTGAGCTAGTTTCAGCCCTACAAAGCAGTGATGCACCCAATCTTGTAGTGATAATAGACTTCTCATGTTCTTTGATTTTGTTTGTTAATAGCTTACTTTAGGAGGGTAGGCACATTTAGTCTTTGGAGATTAGTATATGTAGAGGTGCAATGTTGCACTTTCACTTTATCTTGTTGCTCAGTTTATCCTAATTTTTAGTTTAATGTTGTGAGAGTTATTAATTTCAGATAACTATGTTTTAAAAGGTAGCTATGGTATGTGGACAGCCAAGGGATTGCAAAGTGCCTATGTAGTATTCGAATCACACGTGCAGGGGCATATACAGTTACTGATTTTTCAACTATTTAAAAGTATTTATAATATATTAACTACAATAGTAACGATAATAATAATAGTAATATTTTTTGGACGGATAATAGCAATATTAGTAACAATTATAACTAACAAGTAGTGCATATTACTTTGTACCCATTACCTGACTGCAGCAATTATAAAATAAACAATGTAACTTACTAAGACTCGTATCAGACCCATATGAAACCCACATTAAGCCTAACTATCAGCTCGAACCTGCTTCCCCTGCTCAGGCCCACATAAGAATGGGCTTTATATATGGCTCCAGAATGCATAGCAGGCGGAGCTTGCATGTTACTTATACAATACAAGTAGACCAATATGCACCCGCACAATGCTAAATGGACTGTCTTTTGAGTCCATTAGCAAATTGAGCACATATAGCAACCGCGCATAGGCAATGCAGTGCAGTCAAAGGGCGGCATATGCTTATGTAGGTGCCTATGTGGCATTATTTGCCACATTTTAAAACACTACTAGGGAACAATTTTTATGACTTTTTAATGTCCATAATCATGCCATCAAAACAAGAGATGGATTCTCATGATCCATGATTTTTGTGAGCATTTGCTTCTTTACTTTGTATTTTTTTTCGATCTCATAATTTGACTTTATTGTTACCACTACAACCTGAACCTAATTATTTGTGCCATTAATGATTGATATACAACAGAATACCACATAGACATATTTTTGCTTGCAAAAAGATTGATATTTCTTTAGATTATTTTTCTGTTTCTTGAGTTTAGCTGATTGATTTCTTAACTGATTGTTGAGAGCAGGTTTTCCTCAAGCAACACCTCACAAATGTAGTAATTGACTCACATTTCTCTGCAGAAGGTTAACTTTCCTTGAGCCTCAACCTTTAGTTCTATATTTCTCATGTGTTGCGTCCATTCATTTATTTATACCTTCTTTCATGCTTAACAAATGCAGTCACTACAAAAATTGGATTCCTTTGTCAACTTGCACATGCTTTTTTTTTTTTTTAAATTAATAAATTTAATGTGAAGCAATTAATTTGCACTGTACTACCTTTTCATGTCCAAAACAATTCAAAAATAAATCAGGTTGGTCTTCTAACAAAACCTAAAACCCACTGAACTTCTTGTGGTTGGATATACCATAAAAGCTATTATTTATTAAAAATTCACAAGGAGAGCTCCTTTGGCGGAATTTTAAACTAAATGTGTTGGCTTTGTGAATCTTTCTTAGCCAATCATTGTTGTCTTTTTAGAGGCAATTCTTGTTGTCTCTATCAAAGTAAACTTATAAATAATTTTCATAGCTTCTGTCCAAGTTAATATGCTTGCTTTTTTCTGTGCAAATTCAAGTATTGGATTTGACGTTTTCATGACCTACTCATTTCATTTTATGTGGTTCTACATCAGTTAATTCTCAACATGTATGAGTATTCACTTGGAGTAACTGTTGCTGTTGCCCTTATTGTCATTGCCATCATCATTACCATAGCTTGGGACATATAGATGGATCAGTTGGAAATGCTTAGGAAGAAAGCTCTACAAAGGAATAAACAAGATTCCACCGCTACTGCTGGTCAGCTTGATGTCAACCTTCTCATCTGTTATGCTAATGTATTGACTACCATCCATTGGAAGGAAGCTGTGCAAACATGCACGCACACACACACAATAAGTTTAAAAACAAATATTAAAACCAACCTATTGATTACATCTATGATATTATTTCTATTTCATGCCAATTCATTTCCAAGGTCCAAACCTGAAACTGTAGTTATCCATGGTTTGAACTTAGAAGCTTCGGCTGAAACTATAAATACTAAATCAAAACATTTTGATTCTAGCTAAAGCTGATCCAGAATAGGGGTTAATTTTAAAGTTTAGGTCCAATCGCATCAAATTTATTATACACATGCATTGTTCATTTTTTTTGTTACCAATTTCGTGATTTTTTTAATAAAAAATGTTAGGAGCATTTTCTTTAGATTGAATGTAGAAATTAGAAGTTTTAAGATTAATTGGAATCGTTTCAACATTAAATTCCAGAAAAGATTGGAAAAGTAATATTTTGATATAAACTTGGCTATTTTAAAGCTCAAATCTGGTAGATATTTTTCATCTCATATGTTGGATTAGCATCAAACACTAAGATGATATATTATCATCGAAACACGTTCTTTTGAACATCTTCTCAAATTTTCAGTACAAAACAAACAAATGGTACATCTGTAGGTTGTCACAGTTGCAGAAAACAGTTACGACCAGTGCAAAAAAAACTTAAAAATAATGCCTAGTTGATTCATCTAACTCATATTATTTTTACTGTTTTCCCCACCAATTTTATTAGAAATTTTTTTGGATATCTCATAATTTCAACTCAAATTGGCAAAACTTGAGTCGAAACCATAGAAATTGCTGAGATTGTAGACATTGAAATTCATCCAGCTGAATCTGAATTTGAGTTTTCGAATCATGAATGTGTCAACTTTAAAAGTTTATCTTGGCTGATTCATATGAACAACCAATTCTATCTTTATCATCATATTCTATGCATGACTTTAATACCGGTAATTTTAAGCCTACATCCTTCTATCCCTTTTTGGTTGCACCAAGTTCCCTTCCTTACCAATGCCTTCTGATGACCATGGTGATCGAGCAAAATATCCCAGTCTATCTTTAAACTTTTTGATCGGTTCCTCGTTTCTTTTGTTTCGTATTGTACTTGCATTCTACATAGTCACATCTTTGTTTTTTTGACTAACTTTGAAACATTTATCCTTAGCTTGAATATTTCATTAGCTCATAATTTAGTCTGATCAATCAACAGTACATTGATCTTCAAATAACATACACCATGCGACATTTCCTTGTGAATATTTGATTACATTATGTCCCAGCTAAACTGAAATAGGTATAGCTTAGGCCAGATTATCGATGCAACCTAACAACAGCGTTAAGTTATTGCTTGTGGCACTAGTTGTTCACTTATTTTGGACCTTTACAGTTTTCCTCAATGATCTAAATATTACTGTGAAGGAACAACTCAAATTCTACTAAAGTTATCTTATGTAATACCTTATCATATGCTCCTTGGAGGTCAATAAATAACTTATCAAAGTTGATCATTTTCAAGGTCATTTGGGTATCTTTGCCTTGTTACCTTTTCTCATAGTTTTATAGCATGCCTCATTCTATATTTGCCTGCAATTATTCAATCATGAAGATTCAATCATGCTGGTAACTTTATTCTTACGTTCTACCACAAAAAAAAAAAAAAAACCTTCTTCTTGGTGCACTAGACATTGCTCCTATCTTCAAAATTTCATTATAAGAATAATTGTTTAACACATAATTTTTCTTTGGCTATACAGGAACATGATTGTGGCTTCTTTTTCTTATCTCTTTTGCCTTCTCAGGGCCTTGCCCTCATTTAATCAGTCTCTCTGAATTTGTCCCTGCATGTGCTGTGATTCATCACACTTAAGATCACCTTCCAACTAACAACTCTTCTTTGTTACCATGAATAATTTATGAAAATAGTCTCTCCATTTTTGGGTAAATGTTCCTTAGTTAATATAGTTTTTCCCTGTTCTTCTTACATTGTTTATGTCCTGTAACCGTATCTTCTGATTTATCAACGTTCTAGATGTCTTTCCTCCATCTTTAGTGCTTACTCTGCTACATATATCATCATATGCAGCTAATTTGGCCTTTCACTTGTTCAGACTCTCAAATCACTGCTTTATATCTCTAAAGGTTGTCTACATTTTCTTGACTGCCTTTGAACCTCATCAACTTGGATCAGTGTTTCCTTAGAAGTGCTTTTTTTTTTTCCATAGAAAACTTTCATCCTTTTTGTATTTATTTCTGTCCCCACATCTTGTTTGTTGTGGTTACACTCCATTAGCCATCTTGCAAATTTCATCTCAAGATGACTTCTTGGTTTCCCTTTAAGATTTCACACCAATTCCTCAACTCCATGAGCAATTCACCTTTTATCCTTGCAAGACAAAAAAAATTCATAAATCGCTAACATATGTTGCATATTCTGGTCTATTCTAGAAATTGTCAACCCTTTTTAAGTCCCTCACTGTTTTCTTTTGGATATTTAACCAATTTGCTTAACTAACCCACTTTAAAGAGCCTTGAAATTCTTGTATCTCTTCTTGAGAAATGTATTTGCCTATGCATAAATTATATATTGTAGCAAAGTGAAGTAGCTTCAGCCATCTCCTTTCTATCACTAAATGCTAAATATCCATACATACTGTCTTATCCCCTGCTGTCTCCCCATAACACCATTTAAGTCTCTGCCAGTATACATCATTCCAACCTCAGGAATTCCTACCAAATTTTGCTTGCCGAGTTTTTCCTTGTAAATTGTGGGGTATAGGCACTATTAAGGTGAAGTACGTTATCTTCATTTAGGTCTTCTTCCCTTGTTCTCCTGTGAGCAAGCTATGCTAATGCTTTCTCTCGGCAAAGTATCCACTAGTTTATAGGTTTTTTCTATTTTAGTCCCTGTATTTCAAGTAGCAAATATATGTTTCCTGAACTTATTAATAACTGATTTCCTTATTGAATCTGCCATTTATTTAGTTCAAGAACATAGTTTCAAACTTTCTTTGAGAACAACATACTATTTAAGTCATACTAGCGCAAAGAAATATTTCATTACCGTCGTCATTGTTATCATCATCATCATCATCATACCTGACTGTTTTCATCGAACATGGATTGGCTATGGAATACAAGTTGAGAAGGCTCTGTGGAAGGATCAAGTAAATTTTATGATCAGTTATCAACTTGATGCTAATACTCTAGAACTTGGTGGTATATTCCTGGTCAAGACAGAGTTAGGCTAAAATGGGCTTGCATTGAAACTCACGAGGTCAATTGGTAGGTAGAGAGATCTACCTTATTGGTCACTATTTAAGCTTGTGCAACCGAAAACAAGGTCTCCAAAATTTTCCTAGACTTTCGAAGAGACTAGACATTAGGTGAAGATGATAATTTTTTGATATAAGCAATTGGGTTTGTTCTCCAAGGCTTGACTAAGCTAACAAGCCCACTGAATCACTGCTGGTTGACGATCATAATAATTCTAATAATAAAACCGAGTCAGATTTTCAAAACCAGGAGTTGGGTAGACAAAAATTCAACATAGCGGTTCTTTTGATATGGATGCTACTGCCTCAAGAAAGTCTCAAACGTTAGCTTGGTTAACTCTCTGTTTTTATTGGTGAGGTCATGCATTTGAGCATATATCAAAAAGTTCTTGCCTCAGTAACATCAACTTGACCGAAGCTTAATTCAAGAAGCATGGTTAGTCAATCAGTCCGAGTGGTTTAATTTGTCAGCTATCTCATACTGAAGCCCTTGTATTTAACACCTCTGTGCCTGTGTCCCAAAAAGGCTTCTATTTTCTTTCAGCAGTGTAAGCTAGGCTGCTTTGTCTGAGTTGATTGTTCTACTTACGCATGAAAAACCTTTTTTTTTTTGGGGGGGGGGGGGGAGGGTACTGTATATCCTCTTCACACGCCTCAGATTTCGATTGACTTCGACAATGGAGCTTCATAGCTTCCATGAATCACCAGTAACTGAACTCATTCAGTTGCTTATGTCTTTCTTTCTGGTTAGCTTGATAAATTTGCTATTTCATTCTATGAAAAGTTCGAAAGGGTAGATGGAGAAAATGTAGACTATGAATTATTTTTGATATACCTACAGTAAGTTTGTTATTCCTAACGAGAAATAACGGATTTTGGAACAAAATAACACTCATGTTTACATGTCCGCCTTATGTGCTTGTAAACCCTTGAGGACCTTTTTAGTGAAATGAGCAAACTTACTGTTTTTTTAAAAACATATTTCAGAATCTGAAGGCAACAATGTGAGTCGGCCCAGTGATTTGGAACTACTCACTCAGACTGAAGTTGAAGATGAGGAGTTGCAAATTTCCAAGAGAAGTAAAACATCAAAGAAACAGGAAAAAAGCAAGACCAGGGCAAATAAAAACAGAAATAAGGTCCAAGATGATGATCCTACGAGTGTGCTTGTCTCTCTCAGCAATGTTGACCCTGAGGACCGTGGTGAACTGCTAGCTTCCAAACGAAGAAAATCGTCGGAAGGGGAAAGCAGGAGGCCTAAGAAGAAAAAGAGCAAGAAGAGCCTATGATGAGGACGGGGGCATGATGAAAATATTCAGTTTAGTCTTTTAGAGACAATCTGGAGCCCACTATTAAGCCTAAGTGGAGTTTCGGTCAGTCAGCATCCAGAACATGTACACAAATATGAGCTTGTCAATCTCCTAGTTCCTTCTGCATGCGGAAGAGATCAGCTACTTCAGTCACCCGCTCTACTCCCTGCCCTCCTGGAATGTGTTTTTGGTGAGAAAGTTGAGACTTTTGGCAACAGAAAAGGAGTCTTATTTCTTCTGGGATTTTGAAATTGGCTACAGAATGAAACGTCTTCATACTGTTTCAGAAACTGTTTGGAAATTCTAGATTATTTGGCATAAAAATATAGTTATCTGAAAGTGTCATCATCATTAAAAGCAGTTACATAATCCAGGTAGTTCTATGCTATTGCTAACCGATATATATTGACTCATTAGATGTCTGTAATACCTGTTGGCGTTCAACCAAGCTAGTGCAGTGCAAATGCAGTACTAGTGTTCTAACTGAACATGCTGCACCATGCAAAGATACGTTGTTGTCGCTTGTCAGTTCATCATAGTTTCGTGTGGATAAAAGGCTACAGTTTTCGAGGGCATATTCTTGCTTGCAAGTTCATTGTAGCTTCGTATGGATGACAGGCTACACTGTTTTATCTGAACTCCATATATCCTTGCTTGGTCGCTAACCGTAGATTTTGTGTCACTCTCATCTTCACGGTATGTTATTCGTCTGCCTAGAGGTACGTGACCACTGATAATATTTTCAATGAAAACTAGTTTTGAAGGAAGTGGAAATAATTAATTATCTTTCTGCAAACTGATAGCAATATTAAGTCTTTTAAGTGCTCTCACTGGGGTTAAATAGCCATTAATGAGGCATGATAGACTATCATAACCCTCTAAACACGCCATGATAAGTGTTAATATGTCAGGAATATGTGGATTGACTATGCTGCTATGGAGGGCTCCAACTAAAGCAAGTAGTTAACGAAGAACATGAGGATTTGGCTAGATAATCTACTTAATCAAGGCCTGGTTGTAGTAGGGATGGAGGGAAACTAGAAACCAACCTCATTAACTGGAAACTAACCTTATTAATTAGAGACTAACCTCGTTTCAAGCTTGATGCATGGAGAGAGGGAAACTAGAAACTAACATCATTCGAAGCATGATGGATGAGCTGCTGGAGGGAAACTCGAGCTTAACCTCATTAATTAGAAACTAGCCTCATTTAGAGCTTGCTACATAAGAGAGAAACTAGAAGATAATCTCACATGAGGCTTGATGTGTACGGAGGGAGGGAGATAGAGACAAACCTCGTCTAAAGCTTGATGCATAATTGCATGGGGAGGAAGGGAGGGGAACTAGAAGCTAGCCTCACCAACTAAAAGCCGAGACTAGCAGCTTAACACTCGGGTTGGCGTTTGTTTGCACCCCTTGTGTACACCCTGAACAACATCGGGAGGTGATCCTAGTAAAATTCTGGGTCATGCTCTGACCAGGAAATGAAGTGCCTATTATGTTGTGTCCAACTGTTAAATGCTAAAGCTTCAGCTATTTCATCCATATCTGCTATCAAAGATTGTCCCGCCTTCAACCGAAGTGTATTGCCTGCTTTAGCAGGCTAATGAGCAGATTGTTACATCATACGAGTGCGGTATACTATTTTATTTGAATAGATTTAGACAATAATAATGTTACAGATACCATCGATAATCTTACTAAAATGCTCCTGGAAAGCTCCCATGCTTGACTAATCAGCTAAGTTGTAATCCAGCCAACCACAGAAAACTGCTCTAGCATACAAATTATATTTGCAACATCACTATTTGCTTTGTGTGTATTAGCATTAGATTCCTGAGTTCAAATAAGACAGTGGAGATCACAAGAATGTTTGGCCAATCAGCATTAGTTTCATCTCTTATAAAATGCAGATTCCTGGTCATTATTATTACTTTCTTCCGAATCCATGAGAGATTCCTCACCAGAGAACTGATAGCTAATGTGCTGATATAGCCTTTGTCTTCCACTTTTCTCTTGGTGCTTGTGTTTTTCTGCTCTGCCTCCTGTGTTCTTATAATCTTGAAGGGATGTTCACTTCCTGGAGGTTTTTCAAGCGCAAAAGAAGTTGAATGCATATGACCGCTCTCCATTTTTATGTTAAGCAACTTCCATTGGTTATCGATGGTCCACCTGGGTTTGAAATCAGAAATGTAAAACCTCTCTTTGTTATCCAAATGATGCGGTGAACAAAGGTCGAGCATCTTGCATGTGTTTTGTCATCCAATAATCTACTTGCTAGTCATTGTTCATAGATCATCCTTGTACATTTTGGAAAAAGAATTACAAAGAAATAGTCGAGAAAAAGAAGAATCGTAGAAAAAAGAAAGGTACCATTGACCAAGTTCATGTCCTTCGACATCTATTATCAGTCAAGAAATGGTAACTTAAGAGTTGATCAAGTGCTTGATGACAAGATCATCTTGAACAGGAAAGTCTAAGAAATTTTTGCTCGAGTGGCCTGGCAAGCTCATTGAAGAAATGACATGGATTGCCAAAGGACTTGCCATGGCAAAGTCTAAATCTTTACTATTAGTATAAAGATAGAAACAATTTCTTGAAATTTGATCCCCCACTGAAATTTTATATGGAATGACTTTGAGGAACCTTTTGCTGTAGCTGCTTGATAATACCTCCCATAAATAATAGTATAAAATTGCAACTAATTGAAAATTTATGAAGGATGTTTCATTACATGTTCCACAGCCACTTACTATCAAGCTAATCCAGGTATCAGTGGACCTTTAGATCCGTCTTGTCATGAATTTAGGCAAACATTTTTCCACTCCATGCCAACTAGCTTTGGCAAATACATTTGTATTCTATCGAAAAGTTGGATGATACATATTATATTAACTCCTTGGAAAAGAAGTTGATAATTCAAAATCAATGATTAGCTGTTGAAATTCAAAGATCTAAAATGTTGAACATGATCAGCACTATGAAAAAAGCTTACAAAATAGAAATATAGAATTTATGTATTTTGGTGGTTTCTAACCTAATAATCAAGTAACTGTTAAAATAGATAGTTTTGGTATACACGTACATATATGCATACATACATATACAAACACACGTGCATACACACATTCATTCATTCATTATTCACCATGGCCCATTACCACTACCATCTCATTGTTGCTCATCAGTGAACTATCCAATGCCATCCACCATTACTAATTATCTTATTGCTATCCACTGTCATTCCATCTCATTGTTGATCATTGCTACCCCTCACCAATATCTCCAAACTCCATCATTGCTTGCTATCATTGATGATCTTAATTACTGCCCATCTGGACCAATAATTTTCATCACTACCCACTATCCTTGATGATTTCAATTATTACCTACCACCATCCATGAACTCTACCACCAACAATTGCCACCAAGGATTTTTATCACTGCCTATCCCTATTAATTATCTCTACAACCACCCACTTCTCACCACCATACAAAATTTATACTACTACCCACCAACATTTATAATTTCTACCAATACACCATCATTTATAATCTCCACCAATACCTACTATTATTAATGATCTCAACCATCATCCATCATCTATCATCGCATTTACCTCCGCCACTCTCTATCATTATTAATAATTTTTAGCACTATCATTTATCATCGACGATGTTCACCACCATTATCATCAATGACGTCCACTATTGTTCTTAATTATATAGAGCGGATGATGAAGATTATAAATGCACACATTATAAATAGTTGATATACACATATTAAACTAAAAATATTTTTTAGATATATTCATTTTATAGAAAAATAAATAAGACATTTTGGCCCAATGGCATTACACCACTAGAAATGAAAAAAACATAAGAAATAAAAAAAGAAGATATATTGGATGTGAAGAAGTGGTGGCAACATGAGTTAAGCTAGTATTTATAGTGAACCCTTTTTTAAATTGAGTAATCCCCATATACTCAACTTTGTAATAAGATTTATTCATCATGTATATAAAATAACACAACGGATCTTGTCTCCTACTAAAATATTTGCATGATAATTGAGCATATATAAATTACCAATTCTAAATATGTGCACTAATAGTTTATATTGTATGCATTACTTTTTTAAAATGAATACATCAGATTCATGTGCATTAATGATCTAAGATATGCATATCACCAATTTAAAATGTGTGCATTGGCTATTTAAAAAGTTTACTTATAACTATATATTTAATATCTTATAATGTATCTTATAATATATGCATTAACTATCGCTTAATAAATTCATCACCTATTTAAAATGTGTACAACATCTGTTTCAAATGTGTATATTGCTAGTTCGACATATGAGCATTATCTTTTTAAATTATGTGCATCATATTTCTGTGCATAATCTATTTAAGATGTGTGTATCACAAATTTAATATATGCATTAGCTCTCACTTAAGGATTGCATAATTCTTTTATAATATGTGAATCAATTATTTAAAATATATACTTGTAAATCATTAATATCTTATAATGCATGCATTAGCTATCATCCAATTAGTGCATTACCTATTTTAAATATATACATTATTTGTTTGAAATATGTGCATTCACAATTGAGCATGTGTATATGCTTATTCCAAATATTTGAATCATCATTTTATGATATAGATATCAAATTTTTAAAATGTGTGCATCAAATTCCTATATATCAACTATTTAAAATGCTATCTATATCAAGTTTGAAATATATACATTAACTATCATTGAATATTTGCATTAGTGATCTTTATCATCACTATTGATAGTTGTAGATGTTGGTTTAGATTGATAGTAGTGGTGGGCAATGGTGGTGCATATTGATAGTTGTAGTGGATGGTGGTGGGCAGTGGTGATAGGGTGGTGGACGATGGTGGGTGATGGCAGAGATTGTTGGTAATAATAGTGGATAGTAAAGATCATTTACAATAATAGATGATGATAAAGATCTTTGATGATGATGAAAGATTGTAAAGATCAATGACAATGGCAGTTGGTGGTGATAGAGATCTTTACAATGGTGAATGATGGTAGAGGTACTTACCATCTTCAAATATGTATCAAGTGTTACCACTTACCACCATCAAAGTAAGTGCTCAAGCAATTGAGCATATAAATATCATAGTTTAAATATAGGTAAGAATAGTTTATAATATATGCATCGCTTTCTTTACTGTGTAAATTAATTTTCAGTGTATCAACTATTTAACATATACCTATATCATCAATTTGAAATATGTGCATCAACTATATATCATCTAGTATATCATCTTTTTGAAATATCTTCACTATCAATCTCCACTATCAATACCAATGGTTATATTATAAATAAAAGTGCAGATTATCGATAATAGTGCATAGTGATGAACAATGATAGAAATCATCAATGATAGTAGGTAGTGGTAGAGATTCTATAGGGTTCTGAGGGCACAGTGGAAGTATGAATTTCAAAATTTTATCAAAAAATTTTAACCATTAAACCCTAACCCAAAATCACCTTGATGATTAATAACCATATACTACACAATAAGACAAAAATGAAAAAGTATAGAAGAATACCTTAGGCTAATGAAGATAGAAAGAAGCCAGTATACAACCTTTCCACTGGGCATCCAAGTGTACGCCCTCTAATGGTGATCCACATAAGACCTTGATCAAGACTCTAATCTTTCACACATTGGTTCATGTTAACTAATTTTTCTATAAAAAATCTGATTAACCTAACTTAGCAAAATCATACTTAGACAAGTGTTAGCACCAAAGACTCTCTCTCTTACTTCTTTCTCTCCTTGATCTTTCCTAATTCTCTTTCTAAGCCCTCATCTTAAATTAGACTCTTGGTCTTAATCTGGACCTTGTCTTAATAAGGAAAGAAAGAGAACTATTTAGACAACCTACGGAAAGACAACCTTTCCTCTTCTCTAGCCTTTTCTTTTCTCTTATTTTCCTATTTTTTGTCTTGCCTAATTTTCTTCCCAAGTCATTGTCCTAATTTAGGACCTTGTCTTGACAAGACAAAGAAAGAAGAATAATGGGACAAGGATCTAAGAAAGAAGAGATCAAATGGAATGAATAAAACCCCGGGCGTGCCTACCTATTTATAATGTGCATTTTGTTGCTTTTCCACAACATCTTGCACCCCATCATTCCATCTCATGCCCCTCCATCTTATCTCATGCCAATCCACTAAATTATTTGCCCAACCGAAGTTCCAAGACACATGGAAGGCATCGAAAATTAATCCAAAGAGATGCTTCAAGTAGGACTCTTCAGAATTAATTCTTCGGTGTTTTTTCAAAGAGTCGCGTAACTTCATATTGGTGCCATCAATCTCCTCCCTTGATTAACATTTCTTAGCCATCTAAGGGCCAACAAGGGAGGCACCAATCTGGTCTTGGGCGTGGAAAGCAAGAGTCCAAGAATACTTGGACTTTAAAATGATGCAAGAATAAAGGTGGGCACCAAGAGAAAAGGGGCTAGGCTAGAATTTGACTTATCCATTTATTTAAAAACCAACTAAGCATTTAAGCCTTAGAAGGACTCTTAGGTGCCTTAGTATTCAGATATCCATGCCCAAAAATAAATTAGTGTAACATCCAAATGGATAAAGCCAAGGTAGGGGGTGCCCCATCCCAAGGAGAGCCACATGGCACATGGCGCGAAGATTATTCCACACCCACCATATTTGACTTATTCAAATAAATCTATGGCATTGAAAAAGAGGGGGAGAGAGAGAGAAAAATGTGTGCTATGAAATGGCTTAACTCCAACCAAAAATTGGTTAGCCAATTTTGCCAATATTTGAACCAAAAAATTGAATCGAACCTAGATCCAATTCGATCTAGGGCTAGGGTTTGCAACATGTACTAACATGTTCAATCTACAAATTTGATCTAATCCAATTAGATTCTTAATTAATTTTCTTTATGTGTGATCCATTGGGTTTCTCATCTAGTCAGCACTAGGTTTGGATACAAGTTGACTTAATATGATTGAAATCCAATCAAACGATTTAGGTCAAATCGAGCTAACCTGACTTCAGCAATTAAAACTCTTTCTAATTGGTGATCTAATTAAACTCTTTAATTCGATCGAACATACAAGTCAAGATTGACATCTAGTAATGTATCATGACTATCCAGAAGATGTAAAATTTGATAAAAATATCAAATATATCCTTCACTGGTAAGTTACTATGCAATTCAATCATTCGATCATTCCTACATTCTGAATATATTTATAAGTATGAAATCATATCAAACTCATACATATATTCATATTGATTCTCAATTAACTAATGATGACTCAAATAATGAAGCATTAAAATCTCTTTCTAATCTCCATCCTACTTTTGGCCAAAAGACTTTTGTTAAGTCATCTAGGGATGAGAATTTATAGTTGTGAACTCCTTCATACACACTCCACCATACCTAGAACATCCTGTATATGTCTTAATGCCATGCTTGGGTATAAACCAAAATTTAGATTCATGTGCACAAGATTTCATGATGATCTTAGGTCTAAGAATCGCTTGTACAACTTTCACTTAGAGAACCATCTTTTGACATGCAAGTAAGAGTTCATAAGTTCTCTGAAAGCGAGTCAATTTAATGAACATATTTTCTAATGAGCATCCATATTCTTGTATTAGTATCTCTACATAAGTGGCTTATGAGATCAGCCATCCTCTTCATTGAGCATATATAGGATGTGCTAGTCTATCCGGAACATTAATCTCTGACTTAATATTCTTACGATTAAAAATATTTAGGATTAGAATTTTAAAATTTTAGATCTCATAGGCATGACCCATTCAAGTTCCCTAGAAATATTGCCCTAATCCATGGGGTTCACCATAATCTTAAATATTATAAGATGCGGCTAAAATGATGAAACAATGCCTTTATTTTATTAATAAATAAAAATATCATTACATGAATTAAAAATTTATAAAAAAAAGGTACCATCACATCATACATGTGATTGGCTTGTAGGGCACTCTTCTTTCAGATTTGGCTATGATTGTTGGTGGTGAGGACATTGGCAATAGTAGGTAGTAGAAGTCTTTGGTAACAGTGGGAGGTAGTGGAGATCTATAATGATAATAGTGTGTAGTAATAGAGATCTTCCATAATGATGAGAGATGGTGGAGGTCCATAATAATGATAGTGGACTATGGTGGGTGGTCCATCTCCATGCTATAAATGATTGTGAGTGATAGTGGAGGTTGTTAGTGGTGTGATGGATAGTGTGGGAGTTGATGATCATTGATGATGATGCTGGAGGTCTATAGCATTATAGATCGTTGCTAATAGTGAGCAATAATGGTGATCGACAATAACTAGTAGTGGATGGTGGTGAAGATCTATGTTGAAAGTGGATGGTGGTGAAGATCGATGATGATATTTAAAGGAATGAAAATAATATTTTTTGAAAATTCTTACTCTCAACCTATGTTGGTGAGGAGGTGTATATATCCTTTTATAGTATTTCTATATATCTACTTACAATGGTAACATATATAAGGATGATAATGTATAATAATAGATCTCAAGAATATACTCTGAGAATCCTACATGATCTTGAAGATTCTATGAATATCTTAAGAATATACTATGCCAATCTCTTAATAAAGAAATACAATAGTAGATTCCAGGAATATATTTTGGTAATTTATTGAATATTCTTTGATCATTTTTTAAATATTTGGCTATATAATTTTGGAGATTTCTTGAAGATTTATACAATCAACAATAGGCTAATACCTCCCCTCAATCGAATGGGACATAAATCGAACCATATATTGAGCTTTGCACCTACGAGTAGAAAATTAATGATATGAGAGAACTTTGGTTAATATATTAGTGATCTACTCTTAAGAGGAGATGACTCTTATATGTAGTTGATTGGGAGCTACCCATTAATGAATAAAATAAAAATCAATTTTAATATGTTTGGTGTAGGCATGAAAAATAGGATTGGCTGTCAAATAAATTGCACTATATTGCCCCAAGTGTAGGAGGAGGAAGGAAACCATCCAACTCATACAATAATTGTTTAATCTATATAAGCTCAGCCACAACATTAGCTAACCTTTTATATTTGGACTTTGTACTAGAGTGGGCTATAGTGTGCTACTTCTTTGAGCTTCATGGAATAAGATTAAAGCTGAAAAATATTGTATAGGTGCTCACATATCTTCATCCAGTGCACATCCAAATAGGCATATAAGGCAACATTAGATAATTTATTGAGTTTGAGCCCATAGTAAATATGATACTTTAAGTATTGTAGAACTCTCTTAACAACCTTCCAATACTTAGTAATTGGCCTATGCATGAACTAACATACATAATTGACACCATAGGCAATTTCATTTCGAGTGATAATAAGGTATTGAAGGGCCTAACTATATTACAATAATGACTCAGGTGTATATACAATCATATATATATAGTGAGAGCTTGGAGTCAGATGGTATTAGAGTAGAAACAGGCTTGGAGGCATCCAAGTCAATCTTCTTGAGAAGACCATAAAATATTTGGACAATGCAAGAACTAAGCCATCTTACATAAGGTGGGCCTTAACACCTTAAATCTTCTATAGCAAACTCATGAGTGAGAGAAGAGAGCAAGTCATTAAGTGGCACATTAGGATTACCTATGAGAATAGTATCATTACTATATATAAGGAATGGAAGAATATAGGTGTCTATGCATTTGATAAAGAGAGACTTAAGATACACAAAAGAACAAATCATGAAGATAAGAACTAAGGTGATGAAACTAAGTCCATCGAGCTTCTTTAAGTTCATATAGAGAGCGTTAAAGACAAGAAAAATAATGTAGATGATTTGGGTCGAAAAAAATTAGAGACTATTTCATGAAGACTTCTTCATCAAGGTATCTATGAAGAAAAATATTTTTGACATCCAACTGGCAGATAGACCATCCTTTAAAAACAGCAAGAGAGAGTACCATATAGATAATGACCACTTTTACCATAGGACTGAAGTTCTTATCATAATCAACATCTTTCTTTTGGTTGAAGCTTTTGGCCATAAGTCGAGCCTTGTAAGGAGCATTCAAACTACTGGATTTGTGACTGATTTTGTAGACCTCTTTGTAACATATAATGTATTGATGTGGTGATGGAGGAACTAATTCCTATGTGCCATTAGCAATTAAAGCATCATACTCTTCAACCATAGTTTGATGCCAAATGGCATCTTTGGAGACCTGTGTATAACAACTGGGGCCAACCAAATTAGCATGTGTAATAAAAGGCATAGGATGTTTCATTAATATTGAACTCGAAAGATTTTAGTATGCAATTCTTAGAATGAGTCACCATTGAATGACTGTTATGAGAAATTGAGCTTGGAGTGGTAGATATGGGCTTGTTATGATTTGATGGTAGTGGTGTTGAAGACGATGTTGTTATAGTAGAAGGATTGACGAAGCCATCTTGCAAGTGAGGCAAGTGAAGAGGTTGCGTGTGCATCCCCTTATTATGTAGATCAATGTCACCGGATGTCGCATGTTGTTGGATCTGATTAGAAGGCATTGGCAAGGATGAGTTGCAACCAAGTCAGTAGTAGTAGGCATCGGCAAAGTTTGAGTTGCAGCCAAATAATAGTAGTAATATATGAGTTGGGCAATTAATCCAACATTTCAACTGCATGATTGTTCAGAATGAAAAAGTTGGGCAATTAATCCAACATTTCAACTGCATGATTGTTCAGAATGAAAAAGAAACATATACATTGCCATTAAAATTATGATTTCTGGCATTTTGGATTGGACATGGCCAATTAGGTATCAGGATGGGAGTGTATATTAGCAATTGAGATGGTGGAAAGGATGGAATATAGTAAAGTTGGATCGTATAAATGAAATAAGGCCAATAAGTTTGCAATGCATGGTAAAGACAAGCCATCAACTACTCCAGAGTTGGATTTCCTGCTAGTTGTTTTATATGCAAAATTATCTTCATTAAAAATAACATCCTAGGATATGTAGTTATGGCAAGTAGATGGAGATCCATATCTATGATAACCAGGTAGATAGCCAAGAAAAATGTAGGGTGTATATCAAAATTTGAGCTTGTAAGCATTGTATAGATGGAGATTGGGCTTGCATAAACAACCAAAGACTCGGAGGAAAGAAAAGTCATATTATTTTTCAAGTAAGATTTCCCAAGGAGATTTAATTTGAAGCAATCATGTGGGTAGCCTATTGATAAGAAAAATAAAAGTTTCAAAACAAAAACATTCCAAAAGAAGATAGGAACAATTTTCAGCATGTTGGATTGGAGATGGCCAATTAGGTATCAGGATGGGAGTGTATATTGGTAATTGAGATGGTGGAAAGGATGGAATTGAGTAGAGTTGGATCGTATAAATGAAACAAGACCAACAGGTTTGCAATGCATGGTAAACACAAGCCATCAACTACTCCAGAGTTGGATTTCTTGCTAGTTATTTTATATGGAAAGTTGTCTTCATTAAAAATAACATCCTAGGATATGTAGTTATGGCAAATAGATGGAGATCCATATATGTGATAACCAGGTAGATAGCCAAAAATAATATAGGGTGTATACCAAAATTTGAGCTTGTAAGCATTGTATAGATGGAGATTGGGCTAGCATAAACAACCAAAGACTTAGAGGAAAGAATAGCCAGATTATTTTTCAAGTAAGATTTCCCAAGGAAATTTAATTTGAAGCAATCATGGGGGTAGCTTATTGATAAGAAAAATAAAAGTTTTGAAACAAAAACATTCCAAAAGATGCGAGGAACATTTGATCATGCAAGTAAGGCTAAATCTATCTCAATTATATGTTGATGCTTATACTTTGCTAACCTATTTGTGGAGAGGTATGCGGACATGATATGTGATGTCCTACCCTATTTACTGAGTTCATATTAGAATTGAGAGGAAAGAAATTCACATGCACCATTCAGTTCGACAAATTTAATTTTAGGATCGAGAAAACTTTCAATATATAGCTGAAATGTATATAAAATATGAGACACATTAGATCAATTTTTTGAAGAAGAATATAATATAAAGAAAAATTATCAAAAAATAAATGTAATATTGATAGCCAAAATAAGATAGAATTAAGAATATGGGCCTCAAATATCTGTATGAACAAGCTCAAGCAGTTTTGGAGCAGCATTAGAAGAGGAATAATAAGGAAGTTGATGATGTTTACTCAATAAATATAAAATTGTTGACCCATGATTGATTTTGATGATTGCCAAATTTTGAGTGTTTAAGTATTTAACTATGTATTTCATGAGTGGATGTAGGTCTTTTCAGGTATTTAAATTGAAGAATCATTTCAATAAAGGATCTATAAAAATTCATCAAGTCAAGATCCTTAAAGAAAAAAAAATTTAAGCTTCTAAAGATCAGAAGGAAGAGAGCTCTTTGACCAAAACAAGGAAGATATAAAGTAAAATTCAAATAAAAATCAAATCTTCTTGATTGAAAGCAAAAATCCCTTAAAATAGTCTTGGAGTAATTTTTGAGATGTCTCAGAATTTTTTCGAGAGCTCTTGAGTGGACTGGCATGCCCAAACATAGTTCTGACATAATTTTGAGAGGTCTCATGGGATTCTCAAGAGGTCTCATGGTTCCAGCAAGACGTCTTATTCAGAACTAAGACGTCTTGATCTCAAGTGATAGAAACTCAATTTTTATACTCTGAGAGCGAGAGGTCTCACGGTTTCGGCGATACATCTCAATTTAGAATCGAAAGGTCTCAAAATCTGATGAGAGATCTCATGAAAAATTAAGAAGTCTCATTTTGCACGAACAACCTTCAATGGATTATTTTGCAATGGCTATTTTTCGATCCCAATGGCTATTTCAAAGCTTCTAATGGCTAGAACTCTCCTCCAACCATCTCCAAAGATATTTAAAGATGGAGAATCAATTGGAAAGCAAGAATTAAGGAATTTAAAGAGAGATTCTTTTATTTTCGATGAGGAACATTGAATATCCATCGGAAAAAAAAGAGAGAGGAAAGTTGTCATAAATTTTAGCGAGCCTTCAAAGCAATCTTCTTCAACGTCTTCTACATCCTCTCAAGTACAATTTGAAGAAAAGCCAAGCTTCAATCGAGCACATCATCGGCTTTCTCTTTAGGATTTAAAAGAGCTTAAATTCTATTTTTTATATTGTACCAAAACTTTATTTGTATTTTTGATTTCTTTTCAAGTTTCTTTGGAGAAAAAAAACTTGGGGATTAGGCCCGTCTAAGCCCGAAATTGAACATTGTAGATTTTGGTTGGTGAGCCCAAAAACTCAACTAGATTAATAGTGATCCCGAAAAACTATTAGTGTAAGGTTTTGGTTGGTGCTCCTATGAAAATCAACTAGGTTTATTTATGAGCCTAAAAAAATAAATACACTATAATCAAAAGTAGATTATAGTGAAAATCCTAAAAGAAGCTTAAAGAGTGGACGTAGGAGTGGGTTGCTCCGAACCACTATAAAATCTTATGTGTTTGTGTTACATTTTTAATTCTTTCCTTACTTGCTTTATTATTTGCTTAGATTAGCTTTTAAATTTCTTGATCGCATTTGTATATCCTAAAATTGCTGCTGCTTATATTGTTTACATTTGAATTATACTACTTAACTTAAAATCAAAGCACATACCTATTTAGAAAGTAAATTTGATTAAAATTTTATAAGAACCCAATTCATCCTCCTTTTTGGATTGCTATTTTTAGACAATAATTGGTATCAGAGTAGATGCTCTGTTATTGATTATTAATCTAATCATTTAGAGCTAAAAATTTTGATAATTCAAAATAAATTTTTTTTTAATGAAGGCTATTCCATAGATAGACCCCTACTTTTTAATGGCTCAAATTTTATCCATTAAAAAGCTAGGTGATGAATATATTAAACATAACATAAAAAGTATTAAAATTCATGCTATTTTATTTTTTTATTTACATTTGATATTTTTTATGATCTTTGTAAGAATAATTAATTTTAAAGTTTTAATCATAAATCAATTAGAAACGACCCTCCAATATATATAGATGAAGCTTGAGTTCAAATTCAGACTTATTTTATGCATGACATGCAAAGATACATGGTTGCGAACATATAGAAAAAAGAGGATGCATAGAGCAATAATACAAAAAGAAAGGATTGTTTTGGAAGAGATAGATGTAGACTTTGGCTATAGCAATTAATGATGGGGCCAAAGCATTTAATGCTTAAAAGTTTTGGGCGTGGCTGATACTTTGAAGAATAGAATTAGGCTATGTTATGCTGGGTGTTGCACGAAACGTAACGCAGAAGAATGCACTGAGAAGGAAAGGCCAAGCAATTAAAGAACTCAGGTGGGCATGGCGAGGAATTAGCGCGGGATCAAAATGGAAAGAAGGCCGCGCACGAGAGGATATCCGGCATTTTAAAAAAAAGATTTTTTTTTTTAAAAAATTCTTTAGAGAGGAAGGATTTGGAGTAAATGGCAACTCTCCTTCTTGCCTTATCTTTCTTCTCAACCATCCAAATCTCTTTATTATTTAATCTCAACCATCCATTCTCTTAGAATGCATTCTTTTATTAGTCCCACATCTAAAAATAAAAAAAACCTCTTCTCTCTTAATACTTATAAATAAAGCCCAGTACCACTACTTGAGAGGAGATCTCTCCATACTACAACTCTTGGAATCCGCATGACAGACGAGAATACCTACCCATAAAATTTTAATCCATCTTTTTTTTACTTTCTTCGATCCTTCCAACATACGAGAAGAAGAGTTAGCTAGAAAAAGATTAGCCAGAAAAGATTTTTATATTTTTATTTTCTTGTTTCAACTTCAAGTCCTATGGCTTAGGAGTTAAAAGTCTTCTTTTTGTATTAAAAAATTTTATCAGCAATAAAAAAAATTAATTTATTTTTTTTAATTTTTTTTTTAATAAATAGGATAATTTAAATTTTTATAATTTAATTCTTTCAATTTTTAATTTCTACATATAGAATAGTTTAATTTTCATGCTTATTTACTTTCTGCAAATCTTTAATTTCTGTAATTTAAATTTCAGCAAGTAGTATAGAATTTAATTTCAAATAATTTTAAAGTTTTAATTTAAATCATATCTAGCTAAGCAATCTTCTGGGATTTGTGATGAAGCTAAACCATGATTAGGAGCTCTTCTTAGGATTTCTCCTCGACTTTTATTTTTTTTAGAGTTCTTCTTTCTTCAAGCATCTTGCCAAGAGACTTGATGGACTATCATTGGGTTTCAATCCCTTTATAGTTCATACTTAATTTGATGCAAGAAGGATAATAGAAAGAAGGCCTATAATTTTATTAATTCTTTTTCTCTTCTTTTTTATGAAAAATTTTGATGGATCATTATTGGGTCATAGTTCTTTCATAGTCTATGCTTGGGTAACATAAGAGAAATAATTGAAAGGAGAGTTCTTTAATTAGGATGAATGCTTGTTCATGCATTATATCTTAATCAAGGGACATTATAAGATAAATCTTAAAAAGGCTTTCTAAGTCATTAGTCTAGTGGATTCAAAAGTTCTAGATTTTTAGATTATTATTTTCTAAAATTAATTTACTATTTAGTAGTAAGTATCAATCAATTTTTTAAAACTTTTTGTTAGAGCTTGCCTGAGCAAGAATTTGAATGTAATTTAAATATAATTTCTTGTAGGATCGACCTATACTTGCTAGACGTGCTACTTTGCACATCGTGTGCTTGAGGTTAATTTTAAGACACATCAAGTTTTTGGCGCTTTGTCGAAAAATTGGTATGTTTTAAATTATATTCTAAATTCTTGTTCTTCGTGCTTTTAGTTTAATTTTAGTCTGATCTTTCTATTTTTTTTTCTTTTTATCTTGCTTTGTAGAAATTTGATGAGTGTTGGAAATCAGGTATATAATCTAACCTTTTTCTTTTCTTTTAGCTTACTGATTTGATCTTAGTTTAGTATTAATTCTTATTTTTATTAAAACTTGTTTGTTCTTATTGATTGCATATAAGCATATCTAAACTACTTTAAAGGTACAAAGCTAAACAAGATAAGGTGAGGATTTCATCATCCTTTCTTAGCCTACAAATAAGTTTCCTTATTTCCATTCATCCTAACCTTAAATAAAATCAATTAGACATCAACCTTAGGGATATTCAAGCTCATTAGGACAAGAAAACCCAAGATTTGGATCAGGTTTAAGTTGGTTGGCCTGTCGATGTCTAGAAAAATGGTTTATGGGATGACTGGGCCCGAAGAAAAGTGGTTTTTAATTAATTCCATTTGCTTACCTGATCAATCTAATTGATGTCTAAGAAAAGCAATGGGAAGACTCCCACCAATCTTATACTTACTTGACCGATTTGGTTAGTCAATTTCGAATTTGGAGTGCTTAAAAGCAATCTTGGCAGTTATGAGCTATCTAGAATTAGGATAACCTAGGATAGATAATTGCTTGATAAATGTTTGAATTTTTTTTTTAAAAAATTTAACTAATTCTTCTTCCTCTTCTCTTTTCTTAAAAAAATTAAAAAAATAATAAAAAAATAATAAAATAAAGTGAATTCTCTACTTCTTTCGTGGAGAAGAATTTTAGATCGACTAGTTAGAATTGACTCGATTCCTATGTCAAGCCTTAAAGTTCCTAAAATGAAAGAAACCAATTAGCCCTAAATCCTTAAGAATTTATGTTATCCAGTTGGATCTGTCCAACCTTCTTGCATCAGATTGTCCTAACCTACTGCAAATAATTTTAAAATTAAATTCTAAATGATTAATATGCTTTCAAAGTTCACTGGAATAGAGGATGCATATATATTCATTAGAAAATTTGAAGAGATTTGTGCAACTATGAGGCTACAACAACTTCCTGAGGATGAGATTAAGCTGAGACTAATCAATTTTGCTCTTAAGGATAATGCCAAAAAGTGGCTATATAGCCTGCCAAATCAATCTATCACAATCTAGGAGGGCTTTGTAAAAGTATTCCTTAAAAAATACTTTTTCCATCACAAGATAACTAGAATTAGAAATGGGATAAACCAATTTTATTAACTAGCTGGTGAGTCATTCTGGAAGTATTTCGACCATTTTAAAAATCTCTTGACCTAATGCCCACACCATGGAATAGAGATCTAGAGGCTATACCAAATAGTTTACGAGGGACTAGATTCAAATTCCAGAACTATGCTAGAGTCAATGTGCCAAGATCAATTTATATATAAAGAATCCAATGAGGCCTGGTAATTTCTAGAAGATCTAGCCGAGAAAAGTCTACAATGAAAAACAACTAGAAAACCAGAAAGACCAACACCTTCAAGAGGTGGAATGTACCAAGTTCAAACTTTCCTAGTTGTAGAGGCTAAAATTACAATCCTAACATATAGGTTAAAGGCCTTAAAACTGCAAAGACCAGCTAGTGTGAATCATGTGTCTGCACCCATGTGCAGTAGATGTAGTGCACCAAACCATATCCTTGAAGACTATCCTCTCCTGATAAACCCAATAGAGAATGGGTGTGCACAGGTAAATGCCACATACTAGAAATTAATGAACAATTCTTGTGCATCCACATGTAATCCAGGATAAAGGAATCATCCAAACTTCTCATGATCGTAGAACCCAAATATAGGCAGTCCCAGTTTTGACCAGCAAAACCTAAGGCCCAATCTTGTGTTAAACAACCTAACAGGCTTCAATAATCCTGAAAAGAAATTTAGTTCTTTAGAAAAAAGATTGGAAGTTTTAGCCAAATCCAATGCTGACACTAATGCTATATTAAGTAATTTTATGCAAACCATGGGCCAACTTTTAAATGCTAACACCCAGGCCATAGCTTGTCTATAAATGTAGGTAGGTCAGCTAGTTTCTACCATGAATGAGCGCGAACGAGGTAGGCTGCCTAGCCAACCCGAGCCCAACCTAAGAAACCAAAATGATCCACGACCCCAATATAAAAATTAAGTCAATCAAGTGAATGTCATTTATACTTTAAGATCGGAGAAACAAGTGGATAACAAGATAGTTACATCTAATAATAGAGAAGATTCATCTATCGAATAACTTTACGAACAACCTACCTTACAAACTCAAGCTACTGAAATTGATAGTACATCCAGTCCTGTACCCACATCTCCTAAAGCTTTTTTTTTGAACCAACTAAGGTTTAATAAATAATTGGAATATTTGAATAAAATATTAGATGTATTTAAAAAAGTTCAAGCAAATATCTCTCTACTAGACATGATCCAGCAAGTATCGATCTATGCTAAAATTTTAAAAGACCTTTGCATCAAGAAAAAGACCACTAATGTATCCAAGAGAGCCTTTCTGACAGCAAGTGTGAGTTTCTATCTATCGAGTCAGGTGCCAATTAAGTACAAAGATTCAGGGTCTCCTATAATTTTATGCACTATCGGAGAGACCAATATTGACAAGGCTTTATTTTACTTAGGGGCCAGCATAAACATTCTACCATACTCTATATATAAACAATTAGGGTTGGAAGAACTGAAACCTACAGAAATTACCTTGCAACTAGTAGATTAATTTTTTAGGATCCCTAAAGGAGTGGTAGAGGATGTGTTAATTAAGGTTGATAATTTTTTCTTTCCCATAGATTTTGTAATTTTAGAGACTGAACCCATTCCAAACCCAAAGGATCATATCCTGATTATTTTAGGAAGATCATTTTTAGAGACTACCAATGCCATAATTAATTATCAAAATGGACTCATGAAGCTCTCATTTGAAAATATGGCCATTGAACTAAATATTTTTAACCTGGAATAGGAATTGGATCAACAAGATGAAAAAAACTTGACCCAAGAAAATGTCTATGAACCCAATGATTTAAGCCATGAAAACATCAAAATTAATCTCAGGATTAACCAAAAATTTAAAAATAAAATTTGGATAATTGTTAATCATAGAAATATTCGATCAGAACTAGAATCATAAATTATACCAATTATTGAAGAAACACTACCACTAGATTGGAAAACACTCCTTGAACACCAAAAGTATGAATATCTAGGTCCATCTGAAACTCTACCAATAACTGTTGAAGTAGACCTAGGTCCAATCTAGAAGATGTTAAATCTATTAAGAGAGATTTACGATAAAACTGGTTATGTGGAAAAAGACCATCTCTCTGAAAATGGTGGTAAAGGACAAGATGAATTTTTCAATCCTGTATATGATCAGGGTTAAAATAATATTTAAAGATTTGAGTTAAGTCTGGCTGAAGACTATAAACTTAGCACTTATTGGGAGCCAACTCAGATCCTTGTATTTTATTTTTTTTAAATTTATTTAGATTTTACTTTAGTCAATGTCGAATAAGTTGGAGGGAAGAATCAAAAAGAACATATAAAGACACATGCTGAACCAAGGACACATCAAATCAGGTGTATTCCTTTCTTTTTATCTATTGAATTTTTATTTTTCTTACCTCATTGAAGTCATTATAGAATAAATTAAGGGGTGAGGGATAAACTTTGAACTTTACTTTGAACCTTTATTACTTACAAATTTATTGATATTCATATAACTAGCAATGCTTTAGACTTGAGTAACATTAGATATTTTAGTAGCATGTGATGCACACTTTAGATAAATTGATCAATAGAAGGTTGAGTCTAGAATAAAAATTTATTTTGAAGCATTTCTAGCCTTTCCTACTAATATCTAAAGAAAATCGACCTCTTATGGATATAAGTGGGATATGTTGATGCATATATGTTGACCTGAGATTGATTTTAATGATTCCAAAATATTGAGTATATTATGTATCTAATCATGTGTTTCAAAAATATGTGTAGAATTTTTCAAGTATCTAAAATAAAAAATTTATCTCAAGAATAAATTCTCTCAAGATGCCATGCCAAAATACTTAAAAGAGCAAATTCACATATATTTGGATGGCTTGGTATGAAGAAAGTGTGATTGAAAGAAGAAAAATTAAAATTGAAGGAAGCAAATTCACACATATTTTTGAGAGCTCTCGAATGATCTGGCATAATGAAATAGTATTCTGGCATAGTCTTGAGAGATTTCGAGGAACTCGAGATGTCTCGATCTCAGGAGATAGAAACTTAGTTTTTGTACTCTGAGAGTGAGAGATCTTGCAGGATTCTCGAGAGATCTTGCAGTTCCGATGAGACGTCTCATGAAAAATCGAGAGGTCTCAAAATTTGATAAGAGATCTTACGAAAAATCAAGAGGTCTCGTTTTGCGCGGATAGCCTTCAATGGATAGTTTTTCAATGGCTATTTTTCGATTCCAATAGCTATTTTAGAGCTTCCAATGGCTAAGAACTCTCACTCCAACCTTCTCTAAAGGTATTTAAAGATGGAGAATCAATTGAAAAAAATAGAAGAAAGAGATTAAGGGATTTAGAGAGAGAATCTTTTAGATTTTATAAGGAACATTGAATATCCAAAGAAAAGAAAAAAGAGAGAAGTGTTATGCATAGATTTCAGCGAGCCTTCAAAGTAATCTTCTCTAATATCTTTCACATTCTCTCAAGCATAATTTAAAGAAAAGCCAAGCTTCAATCGAGCATATTATCAGCTTATTCTTTAGGATTTAAAAGAGCTTATACTCTATTTTTTATATTATGCTGAAACTTTATTGGTATTTTTTGATTTTTTTATAAGTTTCTTTGGAGGAAAGAAACTTAAAATTTAGGCTCGCCCAAGCCTAGAATTGGATATTGTAGGTTTTGATTGGTGATTCCAAAAAATCAACTAGATTGTTAGTGAACCCAGAAAACTAACGGTGTTAGGTTTTGGTTGGTGCTCCTGTGAAAACCAACTAGGTTAGTTTATAAGTTTGAAAAAATAAACACACTATAATCAAGGATAGATTATAGTAAAATTTCTAAGAAAAATATGGAGAGTGGACGTAGGAGCGGATTGCTCCGAACCACTATAAATTTTTGTGCATTTGTATTGTGCTTTTTTCTTCTATCTCTCTATATACTTTGCATGCTTATAATTCTTACTTTACTTTCATAGTTTGATTTTGTTATCTTAATTCTGCTGCTCATATTATATACATCTCATCCTCACCACTTAGATTAAAATTAAAGCACATAATTGCTTAGAGTTAAATTTGGCCAAAGCTTTTATGAGAATCCAATTCACCCCTCCTCTTGGATTGCTACCTCTGGGCAACAATTGATATCAGAGCAGGTACTTTGTTATTGATTATTGACCAAACTGTCTAGAGCTAAAGATTATGGCAATCCAAATAGAGTCTTTGTTTATTGAAGAATATTCTATAGATAGACCTCTACTTTTTAATGGCTCACATTATAGTTATTGGAAAGCACACATGCGCATCTTCATACAAGCATATGATTATAACCTATGGAAGATTATAATCGATGGCTCACACATCTCTGAAGTAATGAAAGAGCATGATAAAGAAATGGCCCAACTTAATGCTAAGGCCATGAATATACTTTATTGCTCCTTAGAGTTAAATATATTTAATGCAATTTTTTCATGTATTTCAGCAAAACATGTATGGGAGAAATTGGAAAGAATTTATGAAAGAGCAAATCAAATAGAAGAATCAAGCTCCCAAGAAGAAAAAGAAGCTCACGCTAACCTATGCCTCATGTCTCATGAGGATGAAAAGAAGAAAAAGAAGAAGAAACAAAAGAAGAAGAATGCATCAATTAAGGGGGAGCAAAGTAAGAAAAAGAAAAATGAGAAAGAGGAAGAAAATGCTACAAATCTTTGCCTCATGACCAATGAAGATGAGGTAAATTCAAAAAATTCTTCTCAATTTATATTTGATGAATTGTTTGAAGCCTTTAATGATTTAATGGATGAATATAAAAAACTAAGGCTAAAAAATAAAGAGCTTAAAAGATCTAATCTTCTTTTGGATGATGAAAAGAGTAATCTATTGAATGAAAAAGAAGATATCTTAAGAGAAAAGAATGCTTTAGCTAAAGAAAAGAAAGAACTTCTCAAATTCGAAAAATCTTTAGTTAAAGATAAGAATAAACTCTTAATTGAAAAAGAGAATTTCATGAAAGAAAAGAATAAGAGTGTGATTGAAAAAAATGAATTATTGAAGAAAAAGAAATATTAGATTGAAAAAAATAAAAAAAAATTATCAAAATCTAAAAAATCTCTTATGGAAGAAAATGAAAAACTAAAAAAAGAGATTAAAAACTTGAAGCCTATGCTCAAAAAATTTACTATTGAGTCTCAAAAGCTTCAAACAATTTTAAATAATCAAAAGACTATTTTTGATAAGGCAGGAATTAGCTTTAATCGCTTAAGAAAATAAAAATTTGTTAAGAATATGTTTGAAAAAGCTTCAACTAAAAATTAGTCAATTAAATGCAATAAAACTGACCATAAAATTTTTGAATGTAATTTTAAAACAACTGGCCATACTTTGGTTAGATAAATTTGGGTTCCAAAAGAAATTTTAAATACTAACTCCTATGGACCCAAGATGGCTTGGGTACCAAAATTTATGAAGTAATTTTGCAAGTATACCAAGGATCCAATGAAGCTAAAAGAAGAATATTTTTATGGATGCCTTGAAAATGAAAATAGATGGATGGTGCTATTTGGTAAAATCTAAACTATTCTCACACCATGTCATCTTTATTTGCTAAATATATTTTGATTATTAATTAGCATAATTATTAAGTATGTTTGATTGATTTTGATGATTTATCATTGCTTAAAATGATCATACTTTATGAATTAAAAGTTTGATGTATTAACTTTAATGATTTATTAATATGTATGCATATGATAACTCCTTTCATATTTTGATAAAAATGATTGATTTTGATGCTTGCAATAATTTGAATGCTTTGATTTTAAAGATTAATACGCTCTCCTCTATATATCATGCTATGGATGAAATAATTTATTTTAAAATTTAGCATAATTTTTTAAGTCTCTTCATATCAATTTTATAATTAATGAATTTAAATTAAAAGATTCTTATTAGATATGAATGTTTTAAATTGCTAAATATTCATAGAGAACTTTAGTTTTAATTATTTGATATCAAATAACTTACTATTGCCATATATTTGATTGATTTATCTTTTGACAAAATGAGAAGAATGTCTTTATTTTAAATATGATTTTACACAGCTATATGTTTGATATGATATCATTTGAATCAAATTAAAAAATACATATCTTTTCTAAACCTAATTGATTGATATTTTTTATGAAAAGGAAGAAATGATCTTTTTAAAGAATGACTGAAAATTTTTTTATGATTTGCCTTAACTAATTTGCCGATATCAATTTAAATTGATTTATCATTTTAAATCCTTAAACTATTTAATTTGAATCAATTCATCTTGATTTAATTCAAAACTAAAATCATTGGTATCAAGCTGAATTTGCAAATTAATCTTTAAATGGTATTGAACCAAGAAAATCATGATTTAATCTAAAACTTAGTTTAATTGGTATCAAAAAAATCTTTCAAAGAGATGACTTTGTTTGTTAAAGTAAGGGAGAGAAAATATTAAAGAAGAAATATTCATTTAATTGAAAAAATCTTTGAAATTGAAAATATCTTTCAAATTTAAAAAATTTAAATTTAGTGGTTAAATTCATGTTAAATTTGCTTGATTTGAAATATAGAGGGAGAAAAAGTTGAAAAGTAAAGTAATCTTGCTATAAGTATGAAAAACTGGAGGAGAGATACTTTTTAACTTGATTTGATTGAAAATTTTGACTAATTTGAAAACATATTCTTACTCCAAGGAATAAATCTTAAAAAAGATCATATTCATTCAAAAAGAGGAAAAGCATATAATATTTAAATTCAAGCTAATTTTTGAAATTAAGATAAATATTTAAAACTTATTTTGAGTCAAATGATAAACTTTCAAAAGGGAGATTATTTATTTAAATTGATTTCATGAATTTAATAAATCTTTCAATTTAATACTTTGATGTTGATTTTGATGACTCATATAAATTAATTTTTTAAACTTAATGCAATTCTTACTTTGATACAATCATATTATTGATTTTTATGATTATTTTTTATTTCTTTCCCATGAGCTTTTTGATGCTATCAAGAAGGGGGAGAGGAATACTGAGTATATGCTTGAAGAAACTTAATGAATTATATTGATGCTTGAAATGAAAACTTAATACTCACTGATATGAATTGAAATATTTTTTTTTATGAGTATATAAAATATGTGCAATGAACCAAAAGAATAATTGAGAATATTTATGAAGTAGTCATTCATGTGTTTAATCTATACTTCATGATACTTTTTAGCAAAATACATAGAAATATATTATTTGCTTTTATTATGCATATTTTTGTCATCATAAAAAAGGGAGAGATTGTTAATCCTAAGATTGATTTTGATGATTCTAAAATATTGAGTATATTATATATTTAATTATGTATTTCAAGAATGTGTGTAGAATTTTTCAAGTATCCAAAATGAAGAATTTATCTCAAGAACAAATCATCTCAAGATGCCATGCCAAAATACTTAAAAAAATAAATTCACACATATTTGGATGGCTTGGTATGAAGAAAGTATGATTGAAAGAAGAGAAATTAAAATTGAAGGAAGCAATTATGTTTAAAAGAGTTTGGGGCCAAGAAACTCAAGTTTGGAAGGTCAAATGTTAAAAAAAATGAAGTCAGGATTTTTTGAGATGTCTCAAATTTTTTTCAAGAGCTCTCGAGTGGTCTGGCATAATAAAACAATATTTTGGCATAGTCTCGAGAGGTCTCGAGTTGAACTCGAGACATCTCAATCTCAGGAGATAGAAACTTGAGTGAGAGGTATCGCAGGATTCTCGAGAGGTCTCGTGGTTTTGATGAGATGCCTCATGAAAAATCGAGAGATCTCAAAATCTGACGAGAGATCTCGTGAAAAATTAAGAGATCTTGATCTGCGCGGATAGCCTTCAATGGATAGTTTTTCAATGGCTATTTTTTGATCCTAATGGCTATTTCAGAGCTTCCAATGGCTAAGAACTCTCACTCTAACCTTTTCTAAAGATATTTAAAGATGAAGAATCAATTGAAAAAAATAGAAGAAAGAGATTAAGGGATTTAAAGAGAGAATCTTTCAGATTTTGTAAGAAACATTGAATATCCAAAGAAAAAGAAAAAGAGAGGAGTGTTGTGCATAGATTTCAGCGAGCCTTTAAAGCAATCTTCTCTAACATCTTTCACATCCTCTCAAACATAATTTGAAGAAAAGCCAAGCTTCAATCGATCACATTATCGGCTTATTCTTTAGGATTTAAAAGAGCTTATACTCTATTTTTTATATTGTGTTAAAACTTTACTTGTATTTTTTGATTTCTTTACAAATTTCTTTGGAAGAAAAAAACTTGGGATTTAGGCCCGTTCAAGCCCAGAATTGGACATTGTAGGCTTTGGTTGGTGATCTCGGAAAATCAACTAGATTGTTAGTAAACCCGAAAACTAATGATGTTAGGTTTTGGTTGGTGCTCTTGTGAAAACCAACTAGATTTATTTGTGAGCTTGGAAAAATAAACACACTGTAATCAAGGATAGATTATAGTAAAATTTTCAAGAAAAACTTGGGTAGTGGACGTAGGAGCGGGTTACTCTAAATCACTATAAATCTTTATGTATTTGTGTTGTATTTTTTTTCTATCTCTCTATATACTTTGCATGCTTATAATTCTTACTTTACTTTCATAGTTTGATTTTGTTATCTTAATTTCACTGCTCATATTATATACATTTCATCCTCACCACTTAGATTAAAATCAAAGCACATAATTGTTTAGAGTTAAATTTGGCTAAAGCTTTTATAAGAACCCAATTCACCCCTCCTCTTGGGTTGCTACCTCTGGGCAACAATATACTTTTCACACAAAAAAAAAGAGAAAAAAAAGTGGTTTTCTACTGAGTAACCGGATCTCGTTGTCTAAGTAATGATATTCGCATAAAAAAGTGAGCAATATTTAAAAAAAAATCATACAGCCAAGTCCCAATCCATAGTCTGTTTGACTCGAGTCGGTAAGTCCGAGGGATATTTTACACCTAATGCCCTAAAGCCAATTGGTTTAGGAGTTATTAGCCTAACACTCGCTACAAGGGTTAAATAGAAAGTTTAAGTGGTTAAGACATTGCATGGATTATTTTTGATCTAAAAAAAAAAAGGAATGAATGTGTGAATGCAAAATCACTAGCCTATCTTAGAGTTAGACAATCCAAGGATAAAGATAGGATTGAATCAAGAAAAAGCTCTAAAAAATTTTATGTTCTTTACTTAACCATTCTATCAGATAGCCTTAATATTTCAATGACATGTTTTGATAATTTTCTAGGTGGATATCATTTATTTCTAAAATTGTTAAATGAACACTCATGTTGAAAAAAGTCAGTATTCTATATCAATATTTTTTTAACTCGAGGATGAGTAAAGTTCAAGTTGGAGGATGTGATGAATATATTAAATATAATATAAAAAGTATTAAAATTTATGTTATTTTATTTTTTATTTATATTTAATATTTTTTTATGATTTTTGTAGGAATAATTAATTTTAAAATTTTAATCATAAACCAATTAGAAACGGCCCTCCAATACATGCAGACGAAGTTCGAGTTCAAATTTAGGCTTATTTTGTGCACAATATGTAAAAATACATGGATGCGAACATATGGAAAAAAAAAAAAAAAGATGCATAAAGCATTGTTTTGGAAGAGATAGATGTAGGCTTTGGCAATTAATGATTGGGCCAAAGCATTTAATGCTTAAAAATTTTGGGCGTGGCTGATACTTTGAAGAATAGAATTCTGGGTGTTGCACGAACGTAAACACAGAAGAATGCGCTGAGAAGGAAAGGCCAAGCAATTAAAGTACTCAGGTGAGCGTAGCAAGGAATTAGCGCGGGATCAAAATAGAAAGAAGGCCACACGCAAGAGGATATCCGGCATTTAAAAATTAAAAGAAAAAATATTTTTTTTAGAACTTCTTTAGAGAGGAAGCATTTGGAGTAAACGGCAACTCTCCTTCTTGCCTTATCCAAATCCAAACCTCTTTATTATTTAATCTCAACTATCCATTCTCTTAGAATGCATTCTTTTATTAGTCCCACATCTAAAAATCAGAAAAATCTCTTCTCTCTTGACACATAATTAAAGCCCAGTACCACTACTTGAGAGGAGATCTCTGCACATCACAACTCTTGTAGGAGCCCGTGTGATAGGCAAAAATACATACCTATAAAATTTTTATTCATCTTGTTTTCACTTTCTTTCATCCTTCCAACATACAAGAAGGAGAGTTAGCTAGAAAAATATTGATCAGAAAAGATTTTTTATGTTTTTATTTTCTTGTTTCAACTCCAAGCCCTATTAATGGCTTAGGAGTTAAGGGCTTGGAGTTGAAAAGTCTTCTTTTTGTATTAAGAAGTTTTATCAGCAATAAAAAAATTAGTTTTTTTTTTCTCTTCAATTTTTATTTTCAGCAAATAGGATAGTTTAAATTTCTATAATTTAATTCTTTTAATTTTTAATTTTTATTTATAGAATAGTTTAATTTTCATGCTTATTTATTTTCTATAAATCTTTAATTTTTATAATTTAAATTTTAGCAAGTAGTATAGAATTTAATATTAAATTATTTTAAAATTTTAATTTAAATCATGTCTAGCTAATCGATTCTTTGGGATTTGCGATGAAGCTAAACCATGATTAGGAGCTTTTCTTAGAATTTTTTTTCGACTTTTATTTTTTTTAGAGTTCTTCTTCCTTCAAGCATCTTGTCAAGAGACTTGATGGACTATCATTGAATTTCAATCCCTTTATAGTTCATGCTTGATTTGGTGCAAGAAGGATAATAGAAAGAAGGCCTATAATTTTATTAATTTCTTTTCTCTTCTTTTTTATGAAAAATTTTGATGGATTATTATTGGGTCATAGTCCCTTCATAGTCCATACTTGGGTAACACAAGAGAAGTAAATGAAAGAAGAGTTCTTTAATTAGGATGAATGCTTGTCCATGCATTATACCTTAATCAAGGAACATCATAAGAGAAATTTAAAAAAAAACTTTCTAAGTCATTGGTCTAGTAGATTCAAAAGTTTTAGATTTTTAGATTATTATTTTTTAAAATTAATTTACTATTTAGTAGTAAGTATCAATCAGTTTTTCAAAACTCTTTGTTAGAGCTTGCCTGAGTAAGGATTTGAACATAATTTAAATATAATTTCTCGTGGGATCGACCCGTACTCGCTGGAAGTGCTATTTTGCACGTCGTGCGCTTGCGGTTAATTTTAAGATACATCACTAAGATGAAAATATTCATACAAGTACATGACTATAATCTATGGAAGATTATTGTCAATGATCCTCACACACAAAATACATCATTTGTTGATGAAGAAGCAATGCATCTTAATGCTAAGGCTTTAAATATGCTTTATTGTTCATTAGATATAAACGTGTTTAATCTAATTTCTTCTTATATTTTAGCAAAATAAGTTTGGGAGAAATTGGAAAGAACTTATGAGGGAGTAAATCAAAAGGAGGATTCAAGCTTTCAAGAAGAAAATAAAGCTCACCCCAACATATGCCTTATGGCTCATGAGAATGAAAAGAAGAAAAAGAAGAAGAAGAAACAAAAGAAAAAGAAAATATTAGTTAAGAGGGAGCAAAGCGAAGAAATGAGAAATGAAAAAGAGAAAGAAAGTACAATAAATCTTTGCCTTATGACCAATGAAGATAAGGTAAATTCTGAAAATTCTTTCTAATTTGCTTTTGATGAGTTATTTGAAGCCTTTAATAAATTAATGAATGAATTTAAAAAAATAAGACTAAAAAATAAAGAACTTAAAAGATCAAATCTTCTTTTAGCCAAAGAAAATAATGAGCTTTTGAGTGAAAAAAAATCTTTTGAAAGATATAAAATATTTGACCAAAGAAAAGAAAGAATTTTTAGAACTAATTGAAACTCTAAGTAAGAAAAGAAGAATATAGTTAAATTTGAAAAAAAAATTTATTGAAGAAAAAAAAAACTCTTGAAATCTGAAAGATCTTTTTTGGAAGAAAATATAAAACTAAGAAAAGAGATTGAAAATTTAGAATCCATGTTTGAAAAATTTACAATTGAATCTCAAAAGCTTCAAGCAATTTTGAATAATCAAATGGTTATTTTCAATAAAGCTGAAATTGAGTATAATCCTTTAAGAAAATAAAAATTTATCAAAAATATGTTTAACAAAGCTTCATTTGAAAATAATTCATTTACATGTGTTAAATATAACAAAGTAGGTCATAAAATTTTTAAATATAATATTAAGAAAATTGATCATACTATAGTTAAACAAATTTGGATTTCAAAAAAAATCATGTGCTCTAACTTCAATGAACCCAAGATGGCTTGGGTACTAAAATCTAGAAAGTGATTTTTGTAGGTACACCAAGGATTCAATGGAATAGAAAAAAAAATTCTATGGATGGATGCCTTGGGAATAAAATTGGATGGATGATGATGTTTGATAAAATCTAAAATTTTATCACATCATGCATGCCATCATTGTTTGCTAAATATATTTTTATTATTAATTAACATAATTATTGAGCATGTTTGATTGATTTTGATGATTTTATCATTGCTTAAAATGATCATACTCCTTGAATAGAAAGTTTGACTTATTGAATGTATCGACTTTAATAATTTGCCAATATGTATGCGTATGATAACTTTTTTCATGCTTTGATAAGTATGATTGATTTTGATGCTAGCAATAATTTGAATATCTTAATTTTTAAATTAATATGCTCTCTTCTATATATCATGCTATGGATAAAATGATTTTATCTTAAAATTTAGCTGGATATTTTAAGTCTTCCCATATCAATTCTATATTTGATGAATTTAAACTAAGAGATGCTTAATTGGTTTAAATATTTTAATTGCTAAATTCACAAGAGAAATAAAGTTTGACAATCTCCCATAAGATGCTTAAATGTTAAAATATCATAAAAATTGCATAATCTAAGTACTTAAAAATAAAACATTCAATCATAAACATTAAGTGCTTGATGTAGTCATCTACATTATATCTTAGATTTACTCCTAAGAATTTAAATTTTTTTAGTTGAACCAAATCCCATAGAACCATTATCTAGATTCAACTTGATTTGATTATAATTGATTTGTTAGATTATCGTATCCCTAATTGATTAATTTTGGATCCTCCCCCAAATTAATATAAATATCCATCTTAATCATTAATTTAATTTTTATTTTTGATCTTAAAAGAGAATTTATTAATAATTATTCATACTTTATTCAAATTGATTGAGTTTGAAAGTTAAATTTTAAAAAATGATCTTCTTGAATCTTTTGAAGTTGATATCAAGCAAGATATTTCAAGAAAGTTATCATTTATCCTTAAAGCTAAATATTTAATGAGGACTTCGGTTTTAAGTAATTGATATCAAACAACTTACTAATTATCATATATTTGATTGATTTATCTTTTAGCAAATTTTTTTTTTTTATTTCAAATCTGATTTTGCATAGCTATATGTTTGATATGATATCATTTGAAATAAATTCAAAACTACGTATCTTTTCTATACCTAATTACTCGATATTTTTTAAGAAAAGGAAGAGATGATCTTTTTAAAGAATAACAAAAAAATTTCTTTACGATTTGCCTTGACTAATTTGTTAATATCAATTCAAATTGATTTATTATTCAAAATCCTCAAATTATTTAATTTAAATCAATTCATCTTTATCAATTCAAAACTAAAATTATTGGTATCAAGCTGAACTTGTAAATTAATCTTTAAGTGATATTAAACTATTAAGAAAATTATGATTTAGTCTTAATTTTAGTTTAATTGGTATCAAGACAATCTTTCAAAGAAATGGCTTTGTTTGCTAAAGTAAGGGAGAGAAAATATTAAAGAAGAATTGATCATGTATTTTAAAAAAAAACTTTGAAATTAATTTTTTTTTTAAAATTTAAAAAATTTAAATTTAGTAGCTAAATTCATATTAAATATGTTTGACTTGAAAGAAAAAGAGAGAGAAAACTTGTAAACTAAAATAATCAAGCCAAAATTATGAAAATTAGGGGGAGATAATGTTATTGAAATATTAAAAGAAAAATGAACTCTTGGTATCTCCAAAATAAGAGAAAAAATATTTTTTAATCTTAATTTGATTAAAAATTTTGATTAATTTATTTTGAGATAAATATATTTTAATCTTAAGTTCTCAATCAATTAATTTATAATCTTTTTAAATTGGGCTTTCATGTATTTATTCAATTTAATTTACTTTAATTGATTGCTATATCATTTTTGATAACTATTCTGAGTGAAATTGAATTTAAAACATATATTTACTCCAGAAAATGAATCTTTAAACTCAAATTTAAAACTTATTTAAAAATTCAAATTTGATACTAAATTTTTGATGAGCATTGCAAAATTTTTATGAATGATTTATTTAAAATAATTTTTACTCAAAGTAATGAATTTAAAAATATAACTATCTTTTGCTTTGATTCTAATTATTTTACTTTGCTCGATACATATCTTTTTTGAACTTAATTGACTAAAATTTTTTAAGAAAAAAAAAGATTGAATATTAAAGTATATACTATGCTTGATTTTATGATTAAATTCTTTGAAAAGCTCTATTCTCCTTAAAGTTTAAAAGTGGATATCTAAAAATCAAATTAAAAAAGATCATATTCATTTACAAAGGGGGAGAGTCTTTATTATTTGAACTCAAGCTAAGTTTTTGAAGAGAAAGTTATTTTATTTTAAAAGGAGAGATGATTTCTTCGATTTGACTTCATAAATTTGATATATCTCTCAATTTAAAGCTTTGATATTGATTTTGATGATTTTGCTTATTTCTTCCATGAGCTTTTTGATGTTGTCAAAAGGGGGAGAAGTATATTGAGTATATGCTTGAAGGATTGATGCTTAAGAAACTTAAAGTTTTGATCTTTTAAAGATTAATTAAGAATATTTATGAAGTGTGCTTTCATATGTTTGATCTAGTACTTCATGTCTTCATGATACATATTAGCAAAATGCTTTGAAACACATTATTTATTTTTATTATGCATATACTCAAAGTTTTGCCATCATCAAAAAGAAAAAGATTGTTGATCCCATGATTGATTTTGATGATTGCCAAATTTTAAGTGTTTGAGTATTTAACCATGTGTTTCATGAGTGGATATAGATCTTTTTAGGTATTTAAATTGAAGAGTCATTTCAAGAAAAGAACTACAAAAATTCATCAAGTCAAGATCTTTAAAGAAAAGATTTTCCTTAAGCTTTCAAAGATCAAAAGAAAGTGAGCTCTTTGACCAAAACAAGGAAGACATAAAGTGAAATTCAAATAAAAATTAAATCTCCTTGATTGAAAGCAAAAATCCCTCAAAATAGCCTTGGAGCAATTTTTGAGATGTCTCAAAATTTTTTTGAAAGCTTTGGAGTGGACTGGCACACCCAAACATAGTTTTGGCATGATTTTAAGAGGTCTTACAGTTTTAGTGAGACGTCTCATTCAGAATCGAGATGTCTTGATCTCAGATGATAGAAATTTAGTTTTTGTGCTCTGAGAGTGAGAGGTCTCACAGGATTCTCGAGAAGTCTCGTAGTTTCGGTGAGACATCTCGATTTAGAATTGAGAGGTCTCAAAATCTGATGAGAGGTCTGGTGAAAAATTGAGAGATCTCGTTTTGCATGAACAACCTTCACTGAATTATTTTACAATGATTATTTTTCAACCCCAACAACTATTTTAGAGCTTCTAATGGCTAGAACTCTCCTCTAACTATCTCCAAAGGTATTTAAAGATGGAGAATTAATTGGAAAGTAAGAATTAAGGGATTTAAAGAGAGATTCTTTTATTTTTGATGAGGAATATTGAATATTCAAAGAAAAGAAAAAAGAGAGAAAAGTTATGCATAGATTTTAGTGAGCCTTCAAAGCAATCTTCTCCAACAACTTCTACATTCTCTCAAGCATAATTTGAAGAAAAGCCAAGCTTCAATCGAGCACATTATCAGCTTCCTCTTTAGGATTTAAAAGAGCTTGAATTCTATTTTTTATGTTGTGCTGAAACTTTACTTATATTTTTGATTTTTTTTCAAGTTTCTTTGGGAGAAAGAAACTTGGAGATTAGGCCCATCTAAGTCCAAAATTAGATATTGTAGATTTTGATTAGTGAGCCTGAAAAACCAACTGGGTTAATAGTGATTTCGAAAAACTATTAGTGTAAGATTTTGGTTGGTGCTCTTATGAAAATCAACTAGGTTTGTTTGTGGTCTGAAAAAATAAATACACTATAATCAAGAGTAGATTATAGTAAAAATTTTAAGAGAAGCTTGAAGAGTGGACGTAGGAGTGGGTTGCTTTGAACCACTATAAAATCTTGTGTGTTTATGTTATATTTTTAATTCTCGCTTTACTTGCTTTATTATTTGCTTAGATTAGCTTTCAAATTTTTTCATAGCATTTGTATATCCTAAAATTGCTGCTGCCTATATTGTTTATATTTGAACCACACTACTTAAGTTAAAATCAAAGCACATACCTGTTTAGAAAGTAAATTTGGTTAAAATTTTATAAGAACCCAATTCACCCTCCCCTCTTGGGTTGCTACCTCTGGACAACAAAATTACATAAATGTATGATGAAAATGAACAAATAGAACATATGCTAAGGAGAAAATTTAATTGATTGTAGAAAAACTTGCATGCCCAAGACATCGATGCCATAGCATTGGTTGATGGAATAGATGCCCCAAATGTTGTCAAAGACAAGCTAGGTGCATTTTCATTTGAAAGATAGTAGATGCCATATTTAAGAGGTCCATGCATGGAGCAAGGTTTTCCATTTTCCTAGTCTTTGACAAGAAAATGAGATGGATAAAATTCGAAGTAGTTATTATCTTGAGTAAAGCTGGAAACTAACAACAAGTTTTTAAAAATAGTCAACATACACACGATATACTATAAATGCAAAGGTTGATGCAAAGAGGATAGAGAGGAAGTACCTATGTGGATAATTGGCAAACCTAATCCATCTCTAGGCATAACTTGGTCTTGAACCCTATAATTAGATTGAAGAGATAGGGAGATGAGTAATTATATGATATGCAACAATGGTGTTTCAAATTTATGTATAGTCATCAATACCAAATGAATGAGGTGAAGCAGGAGCAACATAAATTTGGGGTAGAGTATTATCAAGATGAAATGCATGATTAAATCATCGACAACATACTCCTATTGTGTGACCGTTTGTTGTAAAGTTGATATCATATCCACCTATGATTATTCCTGTGATTACTATGTTGGAGATTTGGTACTACTTTTTATGGTGGAAAGAAAGAAAAAATAAAAATAAGACATAATTAAATATATGGACTAGACCAAGGTCTACCTCTATGGGGCATGCAAAGGCTTCATTATGAAAGAAAATAATTACAAGAGGAGACTACACGTTTAACTCTCATAAACCTCTCTCTTCCAATAAGAAACTCTCACCTCTCATCCCATACAAAAGCTCTCTTTCTAGGAGATCCCTCTGAAATAACTGTTGTCCGCTACCTGACAGTCTGTCTGAAGCCTTCTATTTTAGTTCTCTATCGATATCTTTCAAGATCTACGGCTGCTGTAGAGCTCATACCTTAGGAGACTTTGCTGCTGCTGCTGCTACCATGGATACCATGCTGCTGCTCGCAAGCCCTTTTAAAGGCCCTAGATCGAGTGCAGATTGGAATACATACTCTGTTTAAAAATCAAATAACTCCTTAGCCCGTCCGATCATGACTGCATACAATAGCTACCATTAGATCGTGCACAATCATGCATGGACTGCATGAATAGACCACCAAATGCACCCATGGACTGCATCTCAGTACCCATGGACTATTGGTTCATGTGAACCATGTGAAGGCAGGATCTACGTGTGCCCATGCTGGGCCATGCCCATATTGGCTCGTGCCTGCAGCCTGCCTGCTCATGCGCTCATGCATGCTGGGCCCGCTAGCATGATGGGCTGCACACCCATGCATTGGCCTATGTTATTGAGAAAAATATTTCGAGATTCGATCTATAATAAGCATAGAATAAGATCTAGAATGACGAACGGAGTCCAACGAGCCTAAAAATAGTTTAAATGGAGTCCAGACGGAGAAGATATATGTGAAAGAAGATCGAAGCAGCATAGCTGACCCTCGGGCCTGCTAGAGGGGTCCATAGGTAGTGCCAGCCGGTGGTGGTGTGGCCTAGGTCGGCAGCATGTGGCAGCGCTAAGCGAGCCACATGCTGGGCTAGCCAAGCTGCGTGGGTTGTGCGAGCGCAGGCTGCATGGGAGCAGGCCGTGCAAGCATCAGGCCCATGCGGTCCATTATGGACTACCAGTCCACAATAGCCTGCATGGACTGGGATTCCGATTCCCAACCATTTCATATGATCCATGGTATAGTTCCATGGATCGATCATGATCCGATGGCTTTGATTTGAGCCGATCATGATCAGATGGTTGGGGCTTTGATCTGGCTTGATTAGGCATCATGGGATGCTATTTTGCACGATCCAATGGCCCAGAAGGGAGCCGATCATGATCGAATAGTCCAAAATTGGTCTTAGATATATTTTGGGACTAGATTTTCTATTGAAATATGATTTTTGAATTTTTGGAGTCTATGTAACTTTGATTGATGAACCGTTTGTTGCATCGGAAAGCTGGTGACGTTCTGGAGGTGCTAAGAGGCTTCTTGAGTGATTTCAAAGAGATTTTATGAAGATTTTGGGACTTTTTATTGAGAGACTCTTATACAAGGATTGGGTGATAAGTTTTTCTTATATTGTTTGATTTTCTTTTTCTCATAGTGAAGTTTGCAGCCCCGTAAAGGTAGACCTTGATCTAATTCATGTATACTTGATTGTGTATTTTCTTATTTTGTATTCTTTTTTCTTTCTCTTATGGTATCCACACGTGATCGAATGCAATACAAGTGGTATCGAGAAGGTCTTGAGGTCGTGGTGTCCTTGTCAGACTCCATAATAATCGGTATTAGAGTGAGTTCATAACATAACAATTGATATCAAAGCCAGATGATACTAGCATACATGGTTGCCCAGATCATGATGATGTTGATTAACATCAAAGAAGATGGAGAAGATAAGCACAATCAAGATGGAGATCAGTCGATTCGATGAGCAATTTCTTCTTATAACAAGCAAGGATGAAAGGCGTGCTCATCCAACATGATTTGATCGATGCTCTATTGAATGAAAAAAAAGCTAGACACCATAGAGGAGAGAATCTGAGAGTGGTTGCAGATGCAGATGATGAGTACCATCTACATGTACCTAATGGATGAGGTGGTGATTCATGTACTTGGTGAGACTTTTTTGATGGTGCTGTGGTCGAAGCTCGAGGAGTTGTATATGGAAAAGTCCCTCATCAACACCCTCTTTCTTTGGAGATAGTTCTACCAACTATGAATGACCGAGGGACAACTTGTAGGAGCATCTCAGCCACTTTCAAAAGATTCTCATCGATCCTCTTAGTGTAGGTGAAAAAGTTGAGGAGAAGACTCGGGCGTTGGTCTTGCTAGCATCGCTTCTCCTTTTGTATGAGTTTTTGATGACTGTTCTTTTAGTGGAAAAGAGTACCATCAAGATGGACAAGGTTACTATGGTGATTCTCTAGAATGAGGTTCTTAGAAGGAAAAATTTAGTTTTGAGCTCAGATGGTAGCAGCTCAGCTTTGGTGGTTTCTGGAGGAGCAGATGGCAACAGACAAAGTGATAGAGGATTGCAAGGAGGACGATCCAGATCCAAGATGAGGGATCTAATAAGATCAGATGCTACCGATACGATGAGTTGGGACATCGTATTAGAGATTATCCATAGCTTAGAGATCGGATGAGGGCTACTGTGGCAATGTCCAATAGCGAGATAGAAGGCAGTGATGACGTTCTTCTGATTACTGATGAGGTATCTATTTTTTTCTTTCAGTAAATTATGGATTCTACTTATTTCCATCATGTATGTTGTAGAGTGAAGCTATTTGACTCTTTGGAGATCAGTGAGGGTATTGTGTTCCTACCAGATGGATTGAGTTATGAGATCAAGGATGGTGGGATGATCAGCATGAAGCTTCATGATGGAACAGTGAAGAAGTTGGATGAGGTCTGATATATACCCAGCTTTAAGAAGAATCTAATTGCACTGAGTAGATTGGATTTGACCAGCCTTAGATGAAAAGCTGATGGAGAAATCCTGAAGGTCATGCATGACAATAGGATGGTGATAAGAGGAACAAAGTATGGAGGACACTATCTCATGGTAGGGAGCCTAGTGCAAGATGGAGCTCCAAGTGGAGGTGGATCAGGCACGAGATACAAGACTCAAGAGGATGAGAGCGACATTGCAGAGTGAAGTTCCTATTACTGTAGGAGGCTACTTTGAGTAGGTTTCAGATTAGAGTGATCACAGCCATTGATGGAGGTGGGATCGAGCAGCCTGGCTCGACTCCCATGTTTGCCCATTCATGAGATAGTAGGCATGCCCCAGGATATTGGGGCAAGATAGATTACAGGCTCTCTAAGATAGGTAAAGACCGAATATCGAGTCAAGGTGAAGATTGTTAAGAAAAATACCTTGAGATTCAATCCATAATAGGTCCAGAACGAGATCTAAGATGACGGACGTGAAGAAAATAGATCTAGAATTTTAGGATTATATTTTGAAACTTTTTCAAAACATGACACAGAAGAGATGAATTGATCATATTAATTTATAAATAGTATAAGAAAGAGATCTAGATCTAGGATATTATTGCATGATTTAAGCATGCAATTAAATCAGAAGTTAAAAGATTAGAAGAATACATGTTGATCATATCAACATCAAACTATACTAGATCAGATCTTGATATGATTTAAGGAGATCAAATCATCTTTATCTTTTCAAGTTAGACTCTCTAGCTTGCTGATTTGGGGCTGAGGTTGCTTCTCGAAGCTACACACGCATTCGGCCTCTACAGTATGTCTACACGAGCCCTCGATCGTTGATCAAAAGTTCAATGCCCAAAAATCAGCATAGTATGTTAGTACTGTGTTGATCCTTTTTTGATGGTTGATCTGGATCTTTTTTCTTTAAATCTTGAACTCTCCAACTTTCAAAAGAAAGGAAGAAGACTTGTGAATTTGAGACATCTCTCAAAAACTCATAAAAAGATGGAGGAAAAGATCTAGAGGAAAACCCTAGAAGAAGATCCTTCTTCCTTATTTCTCTCACCAAGACACTTGAGATTGTGTCTTCTCAAAACCCCACGCCCAAGCCTAATTGCACCTAGCTTTTCCCAGGCCTCAAAGTGCTCTCTCAGGTCTAAAGTCTTTGAAAAAATTAGGGCCAAAGACCTTTAAATAGAGAGTTATGTAACAATCCTTATCTAGGTCAAATACCTAGATAAGGGTTGTCCAAATAAGGCAACACTTGGGGTGCCTAACTCTTGGGCCACCCCCTCCAAATTTTCTACCATGGACCACCAATAAATGGCACACATAATTTCCTCTTTTCCACTAAAAAATCTGGAGGAAATCTAGAAGGGTTGGTGGCAAGCATGGGTAGGAGTTTTGATAACAACAAACTTGATCAAATAGAGTTTGAATTCAAATCTTCTAACCATATTTGATTGGGTCCATAACAACTTATCATGTAAGAAAGAAAGGGAGCAAGGGGGCACGAGTGAAGAGCTGGTAGAGAGGATTTTCCATGCACAAAACTTCCAAAGAGGGCATGGGGGTGTTGGGACTAAGGTGGGGCAAGGATAGGGAGTCCTAGTTATACTAGGACTCCTATTTTGACTTGGTCCAATATGGTCTTTGAACTAAATTGAATCAAAATAAATATAATCCAATTAGAATAAATCTTAGTCCAACTAATAATTTAATTTAATTTAATTTAATTTTAATTTAATTTTTAATCAAATTAGAGATTGGGTTGATATAAGTCCTAATTGAACTATGACTCGTTCTTCCTTGCAATTAGCTTATCCAATAAACCAATCAAATTTGATCCAATCAAATTTAAACTAGATCTAATTAAATTATATTTAATTAGACTTGATCTCAATTCTTCTAACTTAATCAAATTAAGTTAATTAGTAATTTAATTGCTAATTGATCCTCTTATAATACTTGCACTAGGTTAAATATCAATTGTATTGATTATTTAACCCTAGAACGATTTTTAATCATCGATCAACCATTCGATCAGATCGAGAACTCTTATGTTTGAAATCCTATAGATTCAAATCTAAGTCAATAAACAAAAATAAATTTTTATGTCAATCAAAGTGACCATCTAGCAATGGTACTTGACGGTCGGATAAGTCGAATGTGTGAAGCAACATTCTTTAGAACCTATGTGGATATGGTTTTCTGTATAATTCATCCTCCTTGACCTCAAAATGCTCAATAGGACACCTCAGAGTTTAACTATCAATTCTAAAATAGGTTATCCACATTATATTTCCAAATTTACCAATATCCATCATCATGGACTATCCTGGCCAAGGATTTTGCTAATATTGAAATACAAGTGATGTATTCTTTTTTAACACTTGGACGGTGGTCAATCCCATCTTGACTCACTGCATCGACTAAATAAGTACTTGACTGTACCCTAGTAACCTTTTTATTCACTGAATTAGAAATTTAGTAGTTGTCCGGATACCAAAAGCATAGTGAGTTGCTTGCAAGTTCACTATGGTGATCTCAGGTCTAAGGGACACTTATACCCTATATTCCATTCAGAGCGAGTAACTCTTGATAGTAGAGATGCTCTAAAGTTGGGTCATGTTCAGTAAATGATATACCCCTTACATCTTCACTTACATGCCATACCATACCAATATCTCCATATTTTTTGATTAAGAGAACAACCAATCTATATAACATACAATGACCTATGCTTGATAAATGCTGTCATCCTAATTAACAGCATATCATTTGGTCGTAAACTATTTAAGGACTAATCGATAAATCCTCTCTTTATTGAAACTAAATAGTCCTAAGAATTTTATCACAACAATGGAGTTCATTAGAAGATGTAGACTTTATGATAAAAATATCAAAATATTTATTTTATTTATTAATAAATTAATTATAAGTTTAAAGTAGCTCAATCGTTAATAGGCTGATAATTGATTTTAGAACATATTTTTCAACAACTTTTACTTATTCTAAAGCCATTCAGTACAGTATCTAATACCCATCTTCGACTTGTGGACGTCAAACTTTTTTATCATCAGAGCTTTAGTGAAGGGATATGCTAGGTTCTCCTTTCCCTCAATCTTCTGAAGATCGATGTCACCTCGATCCATGATCTTCTAGAATAGATGGTAGTAGTGTAGCATATGCTTCATCTGCTGGTGTGCTTTCGATTTCTTCGCCTAAGCAATGGCACTAGTGCTGTCACAGTAGAGCAGGATCGATCCATCAAGAGAGGGTGCTACTTCAAACTCGGTGATGAATTTTCTCAGTCATAGCTTTTTTTGTGGTATTTAATGCTGCGATATACTTCACCTCATAAATAGAGTCTGCCATAATATGCTGCTTGAAACTCTTCTAGCAAATGGCTCCACCATTTAGGATAAAGATATAAATCGACATGCTTCTACTATCATCATGATCAGATTGAAAGCTAGAGTCAGTAAACCACATAAATTTTAGATCTGACTCATCATAAACCAACCATTGGTCCTTAATATTTCTTAAATATTTAAGGATGGCTTTCACCACTTTCCAGTGGTTCTCTCTTGGATCAGATTGGTATCTACTTACTACTCCTAGTAAGTATGCCACATCTGATCTCGTACATGTCATGGCATACGTAATAGATCCTACTACCAAAGCATATAAAATTTTACTCATATGCTCTCTCTCTTCAGGAGTTATCGGACAATCCTTCTTAGAGAGAAATTTCATGGTCTATCGAAAGATAGCTCTTTTTAAAATTTTTCATGCTGAACCTCTTCGGCACAGTTTCTATGTACGTGGATTGGGATAACCTAAGCATCCTCTTAGATCTATCCGTATAGATCTTCATTTTTAGAATGTAGGATACTTCATCCAAGTCTTTCATGGAGAACTGAGATGACAACCAAACTTTTATTTCTTACAGTGTAGGGATGTCATTCTCGATTAAGAAAATATCATCCACGTACAAGATAAGAAATACCATTGCTAGACCATTTGCCTATTTATAAATGCAGGGCTCTTCTCCATTCTTAACGAAGCCATACATTTTGATCAACTTATTAAAATGCATGTTCCAACTCTGAGATGCTTGCTTCAATCCATAAATGGATCTCTAAAGCTTGCACACTTTGGACTCATCTATGGATGTGAATCTCTCAGATTGTATTATATACACCTCTTTAGTCAGTTCTTCATTCAGAAAAGCTATTTTTACATCCATCTACTAGATCTCATAATCCAGATGGACAACTATCGCAAGAATTATCTGAATGAATTTGAGCATTATTGCCATAGGAGAGAATGTCTCGTCATCATCAATACCATAATGTTGATGATATCCTTTGGCAATCAGACAGGCTTTATAGGTCTCCACCTTTCCATCTGTGCTCCTCTTTCTTTTGAAGATCCATTTACATCGCTTGGGTTCAACCCCTTCGGGTGGGTCAACCAATATCCATACATCGTTAACCTTCATGAACTCCATTTTGGATTTCATGGTCTCAAGCAATTTCCCAAAATTAGGTCTTTGCCTTGCATCCATATAGGTGATTGGATCCTCATCATTCTCATTGAGTTCGATGGGATCACCATCTCAGATCAAAAAATCATAGTATCTGTCTGATTGATGTGGTATTCTATCGGATCGTCTTAATAGTGTAGTTACATTAAGCTGTAAATTTGATCTAATCAAATCCGATTCAAGTTTAGCTACTAGTATCAATTTTTCTACCTATTAAACTTCATCAAGTTCAACCTTAGAGGCAACAGTTCATTTATCAAGAAACTTCTTTTCTAAAAAGATTGCCTTAAGGTTGACGAATATATCCTTTAGTTTCTTTGGAGTGCCTTATGAATGTGCACTTATCAGACCTAGGTCCAAGTTTTTCTATGATTAATTATTTCACATAAGTCGAGCACCCCCAGATCTTAAGGTGTGAAAGTGTTGGCTTACGTCCTATCCATATCTCATATGGAGTTTTAATTACAGACTTACTTGAAACTCTATTTAAAAGATAGCAAGCTGATTTGAGTGCATATTTCCAAAAGAATATCGACAAGCTAGCAAAATCCATCATGGATTGTACCATATCTAATAGAGTCTGATTCCTTCTTTTAGACAGACCATTATGCTGTGGTGTTCCTGGAGGAGTCCATTGAGAGAGAATTCCATTCTCTCTTAGATATATCAAAAATTCATCAAAAAGATATCCCTCTCCTCGGTCAGATTAAAGAGTTTTAATACTCTTTCCAGTTTATTTTTCTACTTCACTTCGTAATTGTTTGAATATTTCAAATGAATCCAATTAATATTTCATCAGATATACATATCCATACCTGGACAGATCATTTATGAAAGTAATAAAGTAGAGATATCCACCTTTGATACTAGTGCTCATAGGTCCACATACATCAATATGTACTAGACTTAAGAGCTGAGTGGCTCTCTCATCTTTTTCAGTAAAAGATAACTTGATCATTTTTTTAAGAAGACAAGATTCATAAGTTGGAAGTGATTCAGAATCACTGACTTTGAGGATTCTCTCTTGAGTCAACCAGTTTATCCTATTCTTAGTGATGTGACTTAGCCTATAGTGCCATAAGTAGATATCAGACATATTATCTAATTTAGAGTGTTTGCCAGTGGATTAGACTACACTAATAGGTTGTGATAGCATGTATACACCATTGTTCAAATATCTAGAGAATATAGTAACATCATTCATAATGATATTATAAAATTCTTTCTTTGTTGAAATTTCATAATTGTCTTTGGCCAGAAGGCCTACAAAAATAACATTCAAAAGAAAACTAAGATAAAAGTAATCACTAAGAACAATAGTATGAGACTCAAATATAAGTTTGAAGATTCTTAATACTAGAACTGAAACTGGTCTTCCATCTCCAATGTTCAGAAACCTCTCACCTTGCTCGAATCTTCTACTAACCTGCAATCTCTACAATAAATTACAAATATGGTAAGAACTATCGGTATCCAATATCTAGTCAGTAATATCATAAATAAAAAAATTACAAGGAGTTATCATATAAATATCTTGTCCAGCAATAGCTTGCTTCTTTCTCGATCTATTTGGATCCAAGGAGATAATGTACTGAGGATAGTTCCTCTTTCAGTTCTCCTTCTTCTTGCAGAAGAAGCATTCAGCTTGACTCTTATCGAACTTTTACTTCTTGGTCTAACTCTACATAGATGTCCCAGCCTAAACTTGCACCTTCTTGGATTTCTTCTTCTTATTCTTCTTTTCTTTCTTAAAGGATCGAGAGCCAGAAGATGAACCTTCTACTAAGTTCACCAACTCCTTATCGAGCTGGTGATCCTTCTCAAAATTCTAAAGTAACCCCAGTAACTCATGGTAGTTTACTTTAGGCTTTATCATTCTATAATGAGTGAGGAATGGGAGATAAGACTTGGGTAGCGAGTTTAATATTGCATCTTTCTCTAGTTGCTCATGCAAGAAAAAGTCGAGCTTGCTCAAATGCTCCAACAGCTTGATTATGTACAGTACATGATCGATGACTGAAGCTCCATCCCTCATCCTGATATTAAAAATGACACAACTAGTCTTATGCCTTTCAACATCATCGGATGTACCAAAAGACTCCTTCAATACTTGAAGTATGTCTTTTGGTTGAGCTATTTTGAACCTATGATTGAACTCATCGCTCATAGCTGCCAGCATAATATAGCACACTATGGTTCGATCACTAAGCCACTTTTGGTAAGTATCTCTAACTAACCCACGTGCATTTATAGTTGGCTCCTTAAGTGCTGGATCTATCAACATGTACAAGATCCATTCATGCTTCAGGACAATCTTCAACTTACGATACTAGCTATCGAAGTTAGGTCCCACTAGCTTATCATTATCTAATAATGATCGGAGCAAAAGAGAAGTGGCTATATCTGCATAAAGAAAAACTAAATCTAATTAGTAATTGATTCATTAAATCTAAAGATTTAGACTTTAATTAAAAGATTCTCTCATTTTTTTATTTGAATTGGTAGCCTCTACCTCCAATTCGAAGAATTATCCTAATTCGTTAGTGAGTACTAGAATCTACATAGACTGTATATAAGTCCAACTTTGGTTGGTCAATTCATGTACATCTAAGGATAGATTTATAATCAATTATTTTTTTAAATAATTTTTAGTAATTTAATTTTGTCCTAATCCCTAATCAATAGGCTTTGGCCTCCATTGAAAAGATTCGATTAGGTATAACCATTAACATGGCCATACTTGGTCCATCTAACTAATGAATGATTAAGCCCAACTTTGGTTGGTCAACCTAACCACCATTTAGAAAGACGTGGTCAAGAAGTTAAATTATGAATGATAATTCCACTAGCCAATAAGCACCAGATCTTTGGGCCTCCAATGATTATCCAACTAATAGATGTATTATCATCTACTTAATAGAAAGCTATGATCTAGTTATCACCATAACTATTTCATTTTTAGGAATCTAATAATTTTAAAGGATTTAATTGATTTGATTTAAAGAAGAGAAAATGTTAGATGAACCAGCTTATTATGTTCCTTCCATTGGCTTCACCAAGTCAGATTAAGGGAAGCCATTAATAGACTGGTCTAGGAGCACTTAAATCAGTCACACTGATTTACTTAGCTGATATGGATCAACTCGAATTATCAAGTGATCTAATCAAAATATAATTTTATTAAGAAGATCAGGTAAGTGAGATCGATGGAAGGATCTGCCAAAGCTTATTTTAGACACCATCGAAATAGTCAGATAAGTGGGCTACCAATTAAAAACCACCGACCTAGATTGCTAAACTTACCTTAGACACCAATTGATTAATTAGTTTCGATTGAATCAACCTAATAGTTCGTGCTAGACCGCATAGCCAAGAATCAAATCTTTCTTGATTCTCGTTAAAAACATGGACTTGACTAACTACAACTATTATAATTGATCTAGAGAATCCTTGATCTAATCTAAGATAATTATTGATTAGATTTAATCAATTCTCTAATTAAGTCTATTCTTTAATCTAACCTTAGGTCTAACCCAATTAATGGACCTAATTTTCACTAACCTATTAACCCATTGTATTATGATTTGTGTCTTAGGATCTTCAATTCATAATCCTAGATCCTAATCAAAATAACTCTTTTAATTAAATTTTAGACTGAGGGTTGGGGTTTGGTATTTTGAAAATAATTTTTATATTTATAAAATATTTTTACAACATGGTTCTACCAACCAATTGTATGTGTGATTCATAATTAATATGTAAATAAAATAAACATGAAACTACTTTAGATCTAATCTAAATATGTTCATGTAATTAAAATTATTTTAATTTTAATCAATCATAAATCACTTTAGATTAAATCTATCATATTTATGATGATAAAAATTAGAATAAAATATTTTTAATTAATCATAAATTATTTTAGATCAGCACGTAATAGGATAACCTCTCCACTATAAGGGATAAATCTTGTAGTAGGAAAATCTTATAATCAGTTCGTATAATTTAAAATATTTATTTTTAGATTTAAATAAATTTAAATTTAATAAATCATAAATTGATCTAGATCATATCTAATGAATTTATGATTTATATTAGATCTATATGAACTAGGATAATCTCTCCACTGTAAGAGATAAACCTTACGGTAGGAAATCTTATAATTAGTTTATGTGATCTATTTTTTAATTTTAGATTTAAATCATAGATTATAATTTAGATCAAATTTAAAAAATAATCTAAATATGCATCATAAATCATATAATAAAGAACCTAGCTTTGATATCAATTGAAAAAAATAGATCTAGGGTTTCAAAATTATATTTGAAACTTTACCAAAACATGACACGAAAGATATGAATTAATCATATTAATTCATAAATAATATAAGAAAGAGCTCTAGATCTAGAATTTTATTACATGATTTAATTATATAATTAAATTAAAAATTAAAAGATTAGAAGAATACATGTTGATCATATCAACAACAAACTATATTAGATCAGATCTAGATATGAATCAAGGAGATCTAATCATACTTACCTTTACAAGTTAGATTCTCTAGCTCATTGATTCAGGGTTGAGGTTGCTGCCCTGAGTTGCACACGTGTTCGAACTTTACAGGATGTCACACGAGCCCTTGATCGTTGATCAGAAGTCCGATGGTTGGAAATCAGCATAATATGCTAGTACTGTGCTGATCCTTTTTTGATGGTCGATCTGGATCTTTCTTCTTCAAGTCTTGGACTCTTCAACTTTTAGAAGGAAAGAAGAAGACTTGTGAATATGAGACACCTCTCAAAAACTCACAAAAAGATGGAGAAAAAAAATCTAGAGGAAAATCCTAGAAAAAGACCCTTCTTCTTCCTTATTTCTCTCACCAAGATACTTGAGATTGTGTCTTCTCAAAACCCCATGCCCAAGCTTGATTGCACCTAGCTTTTCTCATGCCCCAAAAGTGCTCTTTTAGTTCTAGAGTCCCTAAAAAAATCAGGGCCAAAGTCCCTTTAAATAGAGAGTTATGTGACAATCATTGTCTAGGTCAAATACTTAGACAAGGGTTGTCCAAATAAAGCAACACTTGGGGTACCCAACTCTTGGGTGCCCCCCTCCAAATTTTCTGCGATGGACCACCAGTAAATGGTGCACATAATTCCCTCTTTCCACCAAAAAATTCAGAGGAAATCTGGAAGGGTTGCTGGCAAGCATGGGTAGGAGTTTTGATAACAACAAACTCTATCAAATAGAGTTTGAATTCAAATCTTCTAACCATATTTGACCGGGTGCATAACAACTTACCATGTAAGAAAGAAAAGGAGTAAGGGAGTGCACGTGAAGAGCTAGGAGAGAGGATTTTTCATGCATAAAACTTTCAAAGAGGGTGTGGGGGGCGTTGGGACTAAGGTGGCACCAGGATAGGGAGTCCTAGTCATACTAGGACTCCTATTTTGACTTGGTCTAATATGGTCTTTGAAATAAATTAAATCAAAATAAATTTAATTCAATTAGAATAGATCTTAGTCCAACTAATAATCTAATTTAATTAGATTAAATTAAATTTAATTTTGATATAATTTTTTAATCAAATTAGAGATTGGGTTGATACAAGTCCTAATTGAACTAGGATTCATTCTTTCTTGGAATTGACTTATCCAATAAACCAATTAGACTTAATTCAATCAAGCCCAAACTAAATATAATTAAATTATATTTAATTAAAATTAATCTTAGCTCTCTAGTTTAATTAAATTAAGCTAATTAATAATTTAATTGCTAATCGATCCTCCTGCAAAACTTGCATTAGGTTAAACATCAATCATATTAATTGTTTAATCCTATAACGATTCTTAATCACTGATCAACCATCCAATCAGATCGAGAGCTCTTATGTGTGAGATTCTATAGGTTTGAATCTAAGTTGGTAACATAAAAATAAATTTCTATACTAATCGGAGTGACCATCTAGCAATGATATCTGATGATCAGATAGGTCAAATGTGTGAAGCAACATTCTTTAGAACTCATGGATATAGTTTCCACATAATTCATCCCCTTGACCAAAATACTCATTAGGATACCTCAGAGTTTAATTATCAATCCTGATTAGGTCATCCACATTGTATCTAAAAATATCAAATCCATCTCATGGATTATCCTAGCAAAGGTTTTGTTATATTGAAATATAGTAATGCATTCTTCTCCAACTCTTGGAGTGGTCAATCCTATCTTAATCACTTACCGCCTTTATGAGTGCTTGACTGTGCCTAAAAATCTTTCATTACTAAATTAAAAATTTAGTTAGTTCAGTATCAAAGCACAGTGAGTTGCTTACAAGTCACTATGGTGATCTCAGATCTAAGGGATGCTTATACCTATATCCTATCAGAGCGATTTTCGATAGTAAAATACTCTAAAGTTGGTTACGTTTAGTGATGATGTATCCTTACATCTCATTTGTATGCCATACTAGTATCTTCATACTTTTTGGTTAAGAGGACAATCAATCTATATGGCATACAATGATCTATGCTCGATAAATGCTGTTATTCTAATTAACAGCATATCATTTGATCATAAACTATTTAAGAACTAATCGATAAATTCTCTCTTTATCAAAACTAAATAGTTCTAAGGACATCATGACAATAATGGAGTTCATTAGAAGATATAGACTTTATGATGAAAATATTAAAATATTTATTTTATTTATTAATAAATTAATTATAATTATAAGATAGCTCAACCATCAACAGACTGATGATTGGCTTTAGGATATATTTTTCAATAGAATGGAGTCCAATGAGCCCATGAATAGCCCAAACGAAGTCTAGACGGAGAAGATACATGTGAAAGAAGATCAGAGTAATATAGCTAGCCTTTGGACATGTTGAAGGGGCCCATAGATAATGCCGATCGGTAATGGTGCGGCCTAGGCCAATAGCATGCAAGTGTCAGGCCCAAGTGGTCCATCATGGACCGTCGGTCTGCAACAGCCTGCATGGATCGAGATTCCAATTCCTAGCCATTTCACGTGGTCCACAGCATTATTCCATGGACCGATCGTAATCCGACAGCTCTAGTTCAAGCCGATCATGATTGGATGGCTGGAGCTTTGATCTGGCTTGATTAGGCATCATGGGATACTATTTTGCATGATCCAATGGCCCCAGAGGAAGCCGATCTTGATCAGATGGTCCAGAATCGATCTCAAGTACATTTGAGATTGGATTTTCTATTAAAATACTATTTTTAGATTTCTGAAGTCTATATAACTTCGATTGACGAACTATTTGTTATGTCGAAAAGTTAGTAATGTCTTGAAAGTGTTGAGAAATTTTTTGAGAGATTTTAGAGAACTTTTATAAAAATTTTGGAGTATCTTATTGAGAGACTCTTGTACAAGGATTGAGTAGTAAGTTTCTCTTATATTATTTGATTTTCTCTCTCATAGTGAAGTTTGCACATCCCATGGAGGTAGACCTTGGTCTAATCCATATAGACTTGATTGTGTACTTTTTTATTTTATATTCTTCTTTCTTTTTTTTATGGTATCCATACGTGATCGAGTATAATGCAAGTGGTATCGAGAAGGTCTTGAGGTCATGGTATCCTGACCAGACTCTACAACAATCAGTATTAAAATGAGTTGATAACATAACATGTGCAGGCCATGCATGCTTGGACCACATGCCTACTAAGCCATGCCGAGCTCATAGGCCTCGTGCTTGTGGGCTAGCCTAAGGCCTCCTTCAGGCCTTAGGTATCTTTCTAGGCTTTTCCTTGCTGTGGTATTCATTGTAGGCTCCTTATGGGTCGAATTCAAGGCTTTTTTTCTTAACAATATCCATCTTGACTCAACATCTGGCCTCCATTTAACCTTAAGAGCTTTTTTGGATGATCTCATTCCCATACCTTAGGACATATGCCTGTTGATTATGGATGAGCAAACATGAGAGTCAAGCTAGGCCGCTCGATCTCATCTTTGTTATATGCTGTGCTTGACCTAACCTAAGACTTGCTCAGGATAGCCTCCTATTCTAATTAAAATTTTATCTTGCAATATCGCATATCGTCCTCTTGACTCTTGCATCTCATGCCCGATCCACTTGCACTTGAAGCTCCACCTCACACTGGGCATCCACTGGCTTATGAAGCTCCACCTCGTATTGGGCTCCCTGCCAAGAGATAGTATCCTCCATATTTTTTTTTCTTATGATAATTCTATTACCATGCAAGACCTTCAAGATTTCTCATCAGCTCTCTACTTGGAGCCGGTCAAATCTAGTATGCTCAGTGAGATCAGATTCTTTCTGAAACTATGTATATATCGGATCTCGCTCAATTTTTTGACTATTTCATCATGTACCTTCATACTGACAGTCTTGGTGTCTTTGATTGCCTAGCTTGATCAATCTGGCAAGTGAATAGTATTTATGAACTCAAAAGTGGCACTCCTAAGTCTTGAAAATATGAGGAGACAGATCATGAAAAGATGGAAGCGAGCCAGAAGAGAAATCAGCTCTCCTTATAAAGTTCAGAAACTGAACCAGCTCACCCTAAGACTGAGCTGGCTAAGTTGGAAACTGGGTCGGCTCAGTCCAGGATTGGGTCAGCTAGATCTCAGAGAAAAATTTAGATAGAGAGCAGTATTTTTGGGACTACAGGCATGGCATGTAACTAGGTCGGCTCAGTTTAGGATGGAGTCGATCCAATCGTAGGTTAGTCGGCTCAGTCTGAAACTGGGCTGGCTTAGTTTTCATGGATTATTATTTTATGTACGTGAGTTGTTTGAATTTGAAAAGTTTTTTTATGAGCTTGGGCTTGATCTTTTGTAAAGTATATATACTAAAAGTAGGTCAAGATTGTAGAGATGGAGATATACTTAATAAAAGCTCTTTTCTTCCAAAAATCTCTTCTTCTCTTCTTCTCTTTTTTTCTTGAATTATTTGATCATGTACTTCTACAATAATCTCTAAGAGGTTTTTTCTTGTTGCTTGGCTAATCACCAGTAGCCACACCGATCCACGTGGGAAGAGCGCATATTTCCCAATAATTGGTATCAGAGCAGTGTTGCATAGAAAAAAGAAAGACACCTAGGATTTACTACATCCTAGGATCTATTGCATCAGGTTTTATCCTAAAAACTTCTAGTTTGCTTCATGGTTGTCTCTAGATTGAGGTGGAGATTACTTACATGGAGGAATAGTGATACAAAAATTTGAAAAGAGGATCTAGGGCTAGTTAGATCTTCTTTGAAGGATAGTTTTACTGATGTGTGTGATCGTAAAGAGTGTTAAAAATTTGTTCTTGACTTGTTTGAAGTTATGGAATTAAGTGGATTCAAGATGGATTTTGAGAAGTTCGATGGCAAGGAGAACTTTACCCTATGGCAGCAAAGAGTAAAGGACTTGTTGGTTCAACAGAGGATCTACAAGGTCTTAAGAAAAGAAAGGCCAGAAAAGATCAGTGCTGAGGATTGAAAAGATTTAGAGGAAATTGCTTTTAGCACAATTCGGATGTGCTTGATCGATCAGGTTTTGTCCGAGGTTTGCATAGAGACTATGGCAAAGAGGCTCTGAGAGAGACTGGAGAACACATACATGGGAAAGAACATGATCAATAAGCTGTGGTTGAAGAAACAATTGTATAGTCTAAGGATGCACAAAGGTGGAGATCTTGATGCGCATATCCAAAGATTCAATCAGGTGTGTTCTAAGGTGATGAGTTTGGATGTAAAGATCGACGAGGAGGATCGGACATTGCTGCTATTATGTTCTCTCCCAGGTTTGTATGATGATCTCATAACAACTTTAGTTTATGGGAAGGAGATCCTAAACCATGAAGAGATTGTTGGTGTGCTCAGATCAAATGAGCAAAGAGAAAAAATCTATAAGAAAGATCCTAAGTCTGAGATCTTGGCTGTGAATGAAAGACTGGGAAGATCAAAGGAGAAGATAAGAGGAAAATCTAAGGGTAGGTCAAAGTCTCGGGATCAGAGGAAGATGATATTGAAATATTATAAATGTCATCAGCCTAGACATCTGAGGAGAGATTGTCCTCTTTTGAGATCAGAAAAAAGGAAGGCTAGCAAGAAAGATGATACAACTTTTGTGAGCAGTGGAGAAGACTTGCTAGTTATATCAGATGGATCTACAGAGTGCGATACTATGCGGATATTGGATTCAGCATGCTTGTACCACTATATTTCTCATCGAAAGTGGTTTGCTACTTATCAGAAGGCCGATGGTGGAAGTGTTAGCCTTGGAGATGATCATCCATGCAAAGTAGCTAGAGTTGGCTCTATCAAGATGAGGATGTACGATGAGATCATTCGTACATTATCAAATATCAGGCATATACCAAAGTTGAAAAAAAATTAATCTCTTTAGGCTACTTGGAGAAGCAGGGTTATGCTTTTAGTAGCCAGGCTGGGAGTGGATGTCTGAAAATTTTTAAGAAAGCTTTGATGGTGATGAAAGGTAGAAGACTGAGCAACAATCTTTACAGAATGGAAGGCTCAGTGGTGAATGATAATGCGAGGTGTTAGCAGTGGCATAGGAAGAGTAGATTTTATATTAGCTGTGGTACTATCGGATGGATCATATGAGTGATCGTGAGCTCATAGAACTAAGCAGAAGAGATATGATCCCAACATTGAAGTAGGAGGGCATAGATCTTTGTGAGCCATGCATCTTTGTCAAACAACATATGTTGAAGTTTGCTAGAAGTACCAAGTGCAGCGAGGGAGTACTGGATTTAGAGCACTCAGATGTGTGGAGACCAGCTCCTGTATCAGCTAGAGGTGGGGCAAAATACTTTGTCACTTTCATTGATGATTTTTCAAGGAAGGTGTGGATTTATCTAATCAGAGAAAAATCAAAAGTGTTTGCCTAATTTAGAGTCTAGAGAGCTGAGGTAGAGAAGAAGTCAGGAACATAGGTGAAGTATCTGAGGTCGAACAATGGAGGGAAGTATACAAGCCCGGAGTTCAAAAGGTATTATGAGGAAAATGGCATCAAATGTCATTAGACGGTGAAGGTGACTCTCCTATCAGAATAATGTCATGGAAAGAACGAACAGGATACTGACCGAGAAGGCAGGGAGTTTAAGGCTACAGACATCACTTCCAAAGTTCTTTTGGGGTGATGCTTTAATTTTTTCTTATTTTTTTGTGAATAGGTTCTTTCATTGTAAGTTGAATGGAGGCATTCCAGAGGAGGTCTAAAATGAAAAGAAGATGGAGCTTGGCCATCTGAAAGTCTTCGGTTGCACAGTCTATGCACATGTGGAGGTAACCTAGAGGAGCAAATTGAATCTAAAATCTCAAAAGATGATATTCGTAAGATATCCATAAGGAGTCAAGGAATACCTGCTATGGGACTTTTAGGCACAGAAGTCAGTGATCAGTAGAGATGTTATCTTTGATGAGAAGAATATCTTGAGGAGGTCTAGGATAGATGGAACTAAAAAAATAAAGATGAACAGTGGTGGCCTATCAGAGAATGATGGTATGCAGGCTACATCCACTTACAGGAGTATTTCTATTGAGATGGAGCTGAGCAGAAAAGTATTATCTCAGATTGAAAATCAGCATGAAGGGCCGGTAATTTAGACAGATGTGCAGGAGCAGCCACAGACATTAGGTTGAGATGTGCCAGTGGGAGTGGCTTTGCATAAACCCCAGCATACTATTAGGAGGCTGGTCAGATATGGCATTGATGAGGTTATCTCCTATGCACTCATCACTGCTAATGGAAGATCCAGAGAATTATGTAGAAGTCAGGGAGAGTGAGGATCATGATTCATGGATGCAGGCCATGATGGAGAAGATGGAATCACTTGAGAAGAATCAGACATGGTAGCTGATGGATTTTCCAGAGGGTGCTCGACCTATTGGCTCAAAGTGGATATTCACAAAGAAAGAGGCACCTTCAAAATAAGGTGGAGTCAGATTCAAAGCAAAGTTGGTAGCAAAGGGATACTCACAAAGGAAAGAGATTGACTACATAGAAATTTTCTCTCTTATGGTGCATCATACATCTATTCGAGTTTTGCCATCACTGGTGGCATAGCATAACATGAAATTGAAATAGATGGACGTGAAGACGACCTTCCTTCATGGGACTTTGAAGGAAAGAATCTACATGAACCAGCTAGATAGTTTTATGGAGATGGGATAGAAAGAAAAGATGTGTTTACTCAGAAAGTCTTTGTATGGCTTGAAATAATTTCCTTTGTTATATGCTGTGCTTGACCTAACCTAAGACTTGCTCAGGATAGCCTCCTATTCTAATTAAAATTTTATCTTGCAATATCGCATATCGTCCTCTTGACTCTTGCATCTCGTGCCCGATCCACTTGCACTTGAAGCTCCACCTCACACTGGGCTTCCATTGGCTTATGAAGCTCCACCTCGTATTGGGCTCCCTGCCAAGAGATAGTATCCTCCATATTTTTTTTTCTTATGATAATTCTATTACCATGCAAGACCTTCAAGATTTCTCATCAGCTCTCTACTTGGAGCAGGTCAAATCTAGTATGCTCAGTGAGATCAGATTCTTTCTGAAACTATGTATATATCGAATCTCGCTCAATTTTTTGACTATTTCATCATGTACCTTCATACTGACAGTCTTGGTGTCTTTGATTGCCTAGCTTGATCAATCTGGCAAGTGAATAGTATTTGTGACCTCAAAAGTGGCACTCCTAAGCCTTAAAAATATGAGGAGACAGATCATGAAAAGATGGAAGCGAGCCAGAAGAGAAATCAGCTCTCCTGGTAAAGTTCAGAAACTGAACCAGCTCACCCTAAGACTGAGCTGGCTAAGTTGAAAACTGTGTCGGCTCAGTCCAGGATTGGGTCAGCTAGATCTCAGAGAAAAATTTAGATAGAGAGCAGTATTTTTGGGACTACAGGCATGGCATGTAACTAGGTCGGCTCAGTTTGGGATGGAGTCGATCCAATCGTAGGTTAGTCGGCTCAGTCTGAAACTGGGCTGGCTTAGTTTTCATGGATTATTATTTTATGTACGTGAGTTGTTTGAATTTGAAAAGTTTTTTTATGAGCTTGAGCTTGATCTTTTGTAAAGTATATATACTGATAATAGGTCAAGATTGTAGAGATGGAGATATACTTAATAAAAACTCTTTTCTTCCAAAAATCTCTTCTTCTCTTCTTCTTTATTTCTTGAATTATTTGATCATGCTTCTACAATAATCTCTAAGAGGTTTTTTCTTGTTGCTTGGCTAATCATCAGTAGCCACACCGATCCACGTGGGAAGAGCGCGTATTTCTAATAATTGGTATCAGAGCAGTGTTGCATAGAAAAAAGGAAGACACCTAGGATTTACTACATCCAGGATCTATTGCATCAGGTTTTATCCTAAAAACTTCTAGTTTGCTTCATGGTTGTCTCTAGATTGAGGTGGAGATTACTTACATGGAGGAATAGTGATACAAAAATTTGAAAAGAGGATCTAGGGCTAGTTAGATCTTCTTTGAAGGATAGTTTTACTGATGTGTGTGATCGTAAAGAGTGTTAAAAATTTGTTCTTGACTTGTTTGAAGTTATGGAATTAAGTGGATTCAAGATGGATTTTGAGAAGTTCGATGGCAAGGAGAACTTTACCCTATGGCAGCTGTTGGTGCAGAAATCCGTCCTCGCCGGAGGTCGCTGGAGTCGAGGCCGCCGAGGTCGCCGCCGGGGACCTGTAAAACGAAGTCCCATCCGAAACCGGTGGGGGGGTGGCTCCGGCAGGACCCTCCGACGGTCAAGTTAGTTTCCGGCCAACAGTAATGGAGTGCTCGGAATGAGTTCCGGAGCTTAGAGATGAGGAGGAGAGCTTAGAGAGTCGAGAGTTCAGAGAGCTTAGCCTTGGCGTATCTGGAGGGGTCCCTTTTATAGCGGAGCTTGGCAGAGAGTTCGGGCAGATGAGTGACGGAGAGGCGGCATCGTCCGGTGGATCGTGGGAGCCATACTGGCACGTCGTGGGCCGCATGGAGTCCGGTACGGAGAGGAAGGCGTCGTCCGGTGGATCGTGGGAGCCATACTGGCGAGTCGTGGGCCGCATGGAGTCCGGTACGGAGAGGAAGGCGCCGTCCGGTCTTGCTGCAGGCGACAGTTCGTCCAGAGGAGTTCGGACTTGTAACAGAGTTCGGCCGAAGGGGAAACCCGGGAGGAGCTCGGCTGGCTGAAGGGTCGGCCATCTGTAGAGTTCGGCCGAGGGACGATTGCCGAGGAGTTCGACCGCCTGGAGTCGGTCCGAAGGGGTTCGGCCGCCTGGGCTCGCCTGGAGTCGGTCCGAAAGGAAAACCCGGGAGGAGCTCGGGTGGCCGAACGGGCGTCTGGGAGGAGTCCGTCTCCCGAAGAAGTCCTGCCGCTTGGAGTCCAAGGAGCTCGGCCGTCAGGAAGTTCGGCTGGCGGTGGGAGTTCGGCCCGGAGCCTGGCGCTGGGGAGTTCGGCAGCTAGGTAGTTCGGCCCGGACCTTGGCGCAGGGGAGTTCGGCCTCTAGGCAGTTCGGCCCGGACCTTGGTGCAGGGGAGTTCGGCCTCTAGGCAGTTCGGCCGTGGTAGGGGCTCGGCCTGGCGCCTGGCGCTAAAGCTCTTCAGCGGCTACTGGTTACATTGGGCTGAGCGTCGGGCCGGGCTTCGGCAGGAGCGGGATTTATCCCCAACAGTAGCCCCCCCACTCCCGAGTTCAAAAATTGAAGGAAGGGAGTACCAAAACAGGCGACTGCCGAAGTCTTCTTCCAGGCTCCGCATTTGTTGCAGCTGAAGCTCGGGGGAGGTCTCATCTCCAGCCAATATTGACGCTGAAGTTGAGGCTGAGGCTTGGGGGAGACCTCATCTCCAGTCGATGTTTGGAGTTGAAATGGAACTCGTTTCCAGCTAAAGTCGATGAAGCTGATGTTGAAGCCGAAGTAAATCTCGCCTCCTACGGTCGAGGTCGGATTTGAGCTCCTCGGGGGCGACATTGTCTTCATCAGCTGAAGTTGACTCGAGGGAGACCTCCTCTCTTGCAGCCGAGGTTGAAGTGCGCGCTCGGGGGAGATCTTATCTCCTGCAGCCGAGGTCTAGCCGAGGTTGGTGCTCGCGTTAGGACGAGGTTCTCCTCCTGTTCCTAACCGAGGTTGTTCACGGTCGCTCGGGAGAGATCTTATCTCTAGCCGAGGTTGGTGCTCGTGTTAGGACGAGGTTCTCCTCCTGTTCCTAACCGAGGTTGTTCACGGTCGCTCGGGAGAGATCTTATCTCTAGCCGAGGTTGA
>QRFJ01000857.1:119110-176569 GCA_006176705.1 Cocos nucifera | reverse complement strand
AAAATCTTAAAAGATGATATTTGTAAGATATCCACAAGGAGTCAAGGAATACCTGCTATGGGACTTTTAGGCACAGAAGTCAGTGATCAGTAGAGATGTTATCTTTGATGAGAAGAATATCTTGAGGAGGTCTAGGATAGATGAAACTAAAAAAATAAAGATGAACAGTGGTGGCCTATCAGAGAATGATGGTATGCAGGCTACATCCACTTACAGGAGTATTTCTATTGAGGTGGAGCTGAGCAGAAAAGTATTATCTCAGATTGAAAATCAGCATGAAGGGCCGGCAATTTAGACAGATGTGCAGGAGCAGCCACAGACATTAGGTTGAGATGTGCCAGTGGGAGTGGCTTTGCATAAACCCCAGCATACTATTAGGAGGCTGGTCAGATATGGCATTGATGAGGTTATCTCCTATGCACTCATCACTGCTAATGAAGATCCAGAGAATTATGTAGAAGTCATGGAGAGTGAGGATCATGATTCATGGATGCAGGCCATGATGGAGAAGATGGAATCACTTGAGAAGAATTAGACATGGCAGCTGATGGATTTTCCAGAGGGTGCTCGACCTATTGGCTCAAAGTGGATATTCACAAAGAAAGAGGCACCTTCAAAATAAGGTGGAGTCAGATTCAAAGCAAAGTTGGTAGCAAAGGGATACTCACAAAGAAAAGAGATTGACTACATAGAAATTTTCTTTCTTATGGTGCATCATACATCTATTCGAGTTTTGCCATCACTGGTGGCATAGCATAACATGAAATTGAAATAGATGGACGTGAAGACGACCTTCCTTCATGGGACTTTGAAGGAAAGAATCTACATGAACCAGCTAGATAGTTTTATGGAGATGGGATAGAAAGAAAAGATGTGTTTACTCAGAAAGTCTTTGTATGGCTTGAAATAATTATCAACATGCAATCTTATAAGGTATATGTTTCTTTTGATCTGATTCTAATATAACCTATTCTACCGAGCATGGACCATATCTAGTATGATCATGATCCATCTCACAAACATAGACTATTTAGATCATGCAATCAAAGAACATAATTTTGATTTAATTTTTATAATTTATCCTAATCTGAGCACAAACCATATCTATCTACGATCATGATTTATCTTCTTAGGTATAAATTATAAGAAATTAAATATTAAAATATAGATTTATAATTTATTCTAACTTGAGCATAGACCGTATCTATTCATGATCATGATCTATCTCTTTAGCTATAAATTATAAGAATTTCAACATTAAAGCATGAATAAGAAAGGCATGTAAAAGATAACTAAATTTTATTACTCAATAAAAAAAATAGGATTCAAATTATAAACTCTCATACTTGGAAGATTTTTCTTACTTTCCTAGATACAAGGTCATTAGCCTAACATGATCTTGATCCTGCTAGCCTACGGCATCTTTGAATTCTCCAAATAAAGAAAAATAAAAATAAAATAAAAAAATAGAAGAAGAAGAGAAGATAAGAAGAGAAAGGAGAAAGAAAGAGGTTGGAGGAGGCTTGGAAGGCCCCTATGGGCTCTCTGCCGGCTCCTTGGCTTTTGGGTGAACATGGCTTAAATAGAGGAGAAAATTAGGAGTTTTGTGGTCCTTTCTGGAGTCCAATTTGAGTTTAGCTCGAATTGTTTGATCTTGTTGAATTCTGGCTATCCATTCTAGATCAAACGACCCAAAATCAACTCAAAAACCACCGCAAATCCTGCTGGATGTGTTCCTAGCCGTCCGATCAAAGTCTGGATTGATTTTGCTCGTTGGATCATGCACTGATGAAGCCTGAAGTCCTTATCAAAATCGGAGCCATTCCCATCCATTGGATCACGATCGAGAGTGATGTCAACCATCGAATCATGCAAAATTTACTGCCGCTGACCTATGGACCGCGCATAGATTGGGTACACCATGAGCCCCTGCCAACCAACAGCTGCCACATCGGATAAAAAAAAGATGAAGATGCCCTTATAAGCCATGATGAAAATGCGGTAGACCCTTTAAGGGTCTACGCTCGCCACGTGTCATGCGTCGACTGGCCGAACCTACTGAGTTGGCCGTTCTACGTCTATTCCATGGACCGATCGATCGGTTCACCGTGCACCAGTCTTATTTTCTTTTTAATTTTTTTTTATTTTAACTTCTAGGCTTTATAACTTTTTCATTTTAGCTTCAATTTGAGTGAAATTTATTGTGTTAGAACCCATAAATTGAGATCTTTGCATTGGTGAGCTTATTTTCTATAAAAATTAATAAAATTATTAATTTCTTAAAATAAATATTAATTATTATATATTTATTACTTTTATTTAGTATTTTATAATAATTATCACATCCCCTAACTTGAGTTTTACTCATCCTCGAGTAAAGAAAAGAAAAATTAGAAGTATATACTGACTCGATAGAGTATGAAAGTTTCTTCAGATCATCTTAAAGTTAGTTGATACTTGGTTAGAGATTTAAAAAATACGTCATCGGATTATTAATTCTATCCCAATATAGTGGTTAAGTGAAGAATATAAAATTTAAGAGCTTTTCTTTAACCAATTCTCCATCTTTATTCTTTAAATCCTCTTTCTTCAGTATGGACTAGAGTTTTTTTTTATTTTTTAATAGCTAGTGCAATATTTTAAACTTTTAAACTTTCTATTTGACCCTTGTAGCGAGCTTTGGACCAATGACTCCCAAACTAGTTGGCTTTAGGGCACTAGGTGTAAAATATCCTACGGGCTTACTGACTCAAGTCAAATAGGCTACTGATTTAAAATTAACTTTATCACAAACTATTTCATATTGCCCACTTTTTGATGTGAATAACATTGCTTACTTAGACAATGGGACCCGGTTACTCAGTGGAAGACTAATGTTTAGACCTTGCTCTTTATTTTTTTTTAAAATTTTTTTCATCTTTTTTTTCATAAGTTTTTTTTTTTTCACTCATATCCATATAAAGTAGATTCTTTATTGAATATAGGCTTGAAGAAGATTTTAGAATCACTCAAAAATTTATCTGTTCTAGACCTAACCATTCACTAAATTTTCTTAATAATTAAATTCTTAGTATTTCAAAAATTCTCTAGACCATTAATCAATCATCGATTAAAATATCTAAAAATTTTAAATTAGCATGAAATCAGATACATAAGACTAATTATTATCATATTTTGAGGATTTTAATAAAAAAATATTTATCCTTCCCCCCAACTAAATTTTTGTTATCTTCAATGAAGAAAAAAAATTTATGATAAATGATAATAAAATAATAAGAAATGAATTCACCTGACTTAATTTGGTTCTGGTCTCGATCTGGGTTTATTTGTTCTTCATCTAGCATAAGTTTGTAGTTCTCCCCCCAACTTAGTCCTGAAAGAAAGTTAAACTAAAAAGAAAAGCAAATTTAAAAGCAAAAAGCTAAAGCTGGGTTGCCTCCCAATAAGTGCTAAGGTTAACATCTTCAGCCAGACCCTATGAAGGAGTTTTATGTATAATTATTTTTAATGCATCCTTCAAGGTTCCAAAAAGATAAGGCCAATCAGGAGGCTTGGTCATAATGGCAGAAAAATATTCATGGAATGCTTTATGTTGTTTAGATTTAGCCCTAATCAGTAAAGTGCATGGGCAAGCATGTTAAATCAGAGTCTAATCTTATCATAATTTTTATAATTATCAGGAAGGAATTATGTTTGTACCAAAATTAGGGATGGTGGTTTAGAAATTTGTTCAATGATAATCTGATTTATGCCACTCATTTTCTCGGGTATGATATGTCTTGACATATTCCCTCCTTGATCAAAATCATGGCACTTGTTCCAAATTAATTTTAAATCTACCTCCATACATCATTTTAACATTGTAGATAAATTTTGGAGATCATCTTCAAAAGTAGCACCAAATATAGAAAAATCATTCATAAAATCATCATCCCTTATGTCAGTAATATCCCATTCGATAGCTTCTTTATGTGCTTTTAGAACATCCATAAGTTGGTCTTCCTGGGTAAATATCACTGATGGAGTGTCAATAGATTCATCAAAAAGTGGTTTTAATTCTTGATCAATTGGTGGTTCTAACAAAGGAGCTATTGGTGGGCTAGGTGGTGGCTCAAAATTTTCTATCGATAGTGGGGTAGTTTTGGGATTGGGTTTATCTATTTGGTCATTAACTTCTATATTGTATCCATCACATCAAAATCGTCCACCTCATAATGCGCCAAATAGGAATTTAACGGATCATGAGAAAGAATTATGAGTGAGCTTCCTTTAATGTATTATTTACTTATGATTCTTGGAAAGTCTCTATTGATTCAATCATCTCATCAGTTTGTCCATCCCCATTAAAATGATTGGATGATTTTAGGGTACTTAGGGATGGATCCATATATAAGTAAGATGATGGATTTGGTATGTCCCATGGTTCTTGATTTTTTTTATATTTTTTTTAATTATATGATCTAAGATGGTCTTTTTGGTTTTAGAGGGTTGTTCTATAATCGTTTCTTTTTCAAGAGTTAAATGTAATTGTTCAGAAAAAGCTTCTGGGATATTAAAATTTTTAGCCATGTATGATCCCTCAAGGTCACTCTCAGATTGACTGGGCAACTCACTTTTACTAATAGCCATGGTTAATTGATCTAACTATATTTTTAGACGAGCAATGGCTTGAGAATGTATATTTATAAGTTGGTTGGTCAGATCATTTTGTGATTTCATAATGGCTTCTAAGGTTTTTTCTATTGAATTAAGCCTTTAATCAGTTTGATTGTTCAATGGTTGATTAGTAAATTCTAATTCATCTATTGCTTGCTGAATCCTCTCATCAAAAATTGACTCATTATTATTTAGAGAGGTTTGATAATGTGGATAGGGAATATCATAAGATGCATCCATGAATGTGGGTCCTTGTGGCGCCGGGGTAATCACTAGTTGTGATTGCCACGAAAAATCTGGTTGAGCCTCCTAATCTAGATTGTAAGTGTTAAAGTATGGATTATTTTCTAGTTTATAGGCTATTTGGGTTTGATCTTGATAAACTTGCTTATACATATACTCAAGAAATCAATTTGGGCATCTTCTTGCAAAGTGGATGGGGTTTGAACAAAATGCACAAACTTGTTGTGCAGGAGGAAAAAATGGATAGGTAGAGTTACTATTAGTTATTAGATGATCTAATTTATGGAAAAGCTCATCCACTCTTCTCTCAAGATCCATCTTGGATTGTTATTTATTCAAATATGTATAATAAAGGTCTTTAGATCAGGGCAATCTTCTTCTAATTATTATTTTATTTTAAAGAAAGGAGATGAGAGAAAAGCAAGAAGGGGGTTCTAAAGATAAGTCCTAAGGAGTCCTAAATTTAGAGATGAATATTTTAATTAAGGTTTGAATTATATTGACAAATAAGTTAAGCAAGCATGGACTCTCTATCCTAGGATTAATGTAAATCTAGACAAATCCCAACTGTTAAGGTCACCTTCAAGCCCTCCAAGTAAAGAATCAGTCAATCAACTGATCAGGTAAGTGTAAGGTTAGTGGGAGTCCCCCCGTTGCTTACCTTGGATATCAATTGTACTTGGATAGATAAGCTAACAAAACCAATTATAAACCACCTTTCTTCAGGTCCAATCATCTCTCAAACCACTTTGCCTAGACACTAGTTGAATTGACTAATCCTAATTTGGTCCAACTTTTAGGTTCCTTATCCTAATGAGCTCGAATATCCTAGGGCCATCGTCTAATTGATTTTAAGTTAAGATCTAGGATAATGCAATATGAAGGATGGTGGTTTGTGGGCTAAGAAAAGATGATCAAATCCCCACCTTATCTTATTTAATGGGTTGTGTCCTTAAAGTATATTATGAATATGCAATGTAAATCAAACAAGGTGTCCAAATATGTTAAAAAGTAATTTTTATGTTATGTTTTTGGTTTTGCTAAATTAATTAAGTGTTATGAGATGTCAGTAATTTTTTAGGATTTATGGTTTTATATTTTTTATAAGTATATTTTAAGTTTTTGATTTATTTGATTTTGTAAGAAAAAATAAATTCAAGTGATTAAGTCTGAAAAGCAGTAGAAATCTATCCTACAGAAAGCAAGAAAGCAATTATGAAATAGAGCAATTAACTAAATAAATTTAAAGAGCAATAAAAAGATTTTTTTATTTTTTTATTTTTATTATTTTATTATTTATTATTTTTTTAAATTAATTAATTAATTTTTAATTAATTGAAGCAACCATGCTACAATCCTCGGCAACGTCATCAAAAATTTGATTGCTTGTCATTAGAGCATCAAATAATAATTAAAATTGATCTATCTATTAATTAGAATAGTGGTGAGTTGGATGTCGATTTCTTCGAGAATTGAAGGCTAAGTTACATTCAATTTTAAAAAAAATAAATTAATTTATTAAATAAAAATTTAATAAAGTAGGTTAAAGAGAATCAATTAAGATTTTAATAAATTAAAGTAAAAAAAAGTAAATATTTAATTAATTAATATTTTTAGAATTAATTAAAAAAAGAAATTATCTAGGATTTCAGTTTCATCTTTCAATATTCAAATTTATAATTGATTCATGCAATCTTTTCATTATCAACATGCAATCTTATAAGGTGTATATTTTTTTTGATCTGATTTTAATATAACATATTCTACCGAGTATGGACCATATCTAGCACGATCATGATCCATCTCACAGACATAGACTATTTAGATTATGCAATTAAAGAATATAATTTTGATTTAATTTTTATAATTTATCCTAATCTGAGCATAAATCATATCTATCTGCGAAAAAATTAAATATTAAAATATATATCCTATAATTTATTCTAACTTGAGCATAGACCGTATCTATTCATGATCACGATCTATCTCTTTAGCTATAAATTATAAGAATTTCAACATTAAGGCATGAATAAGAAAGACATGTAAAAGATAACTAAATTTTATTACTCAATAAAAAAAATAGGATTTAAATTACAAACTCTCATACTTGAAAGACTTTTCTTACTTCCCTAAATACGAGATCATTAGCCTGACATGATCTTGATCCTGCTAGCCTTCAACATCTTTGAATTCTCCAAATAAAAAAAATAAAAATAAAATAAAAAAATAGAAGAAGAAGAGAATAGAAGAAGAGAAAGGAGAGAGAAAGAGGTTGGAGGAGGCTTGGAAGGCCCTTATGGGCTCTCTGTCGGCTCCTTGGCTTTTGGGGTGAACATAGCTTAAATAGAGGACAAAATTAGGAGTTTTGTGGTCCTTTCTGGAGTCCAATTCAAGTTTGGCTTGAATTGTTTGAGCCTGTTGAATTCTGACCATCCATTCTAGATCAAATAGCTTAAAATTAACTCAAAAACCACCACAAACCTTGCTGGATGTGTTCCTGGCCATCCGATCAAAGTTTGGATTGATTTCGCCCGTTGGATCGTGCACTGATGAAGCCTAAAGTCCTTATCAAAATCGGAGCCATTCCTATCCATTGGATCATGATCGGGAGCGATGTCAGCCATCGGATCATGCAAAATTGACTGTCGCTGACTTATGGACCGTGCGTAGACTGGGTAGACCGTGAGCACCTACCAACCAGTAGCTGCGGTGCTAGATAAAAAAAGATGAAGATGCCCTTATAAGCCGTGATGAAAATGCGGTAGACCCTTTAAGGGTCTACGCTCGTCACATGTCATGCGCCGATTGGCCGAACCTACTGAGCTGACCAGTCTACGCCTATTCCATGGACCGATCGATCGATCCACCATGCACCGATCTTATTTTTTTTTTTTTTTTATTTTAACTTCTAGGCTTCATAACTTTTTCATTTTAGCTTCGATTTGAATAAAATTTATTGCATTGGAACTCATAAATTGAGCTCTTTATATTGGTGAACTTCTTTCCTATAAAACACCAATAAAACTATCAATTTTTTAAAAAATATTAATTATTATATATTTAATATTTTTATTTATTATTTTATAATAATTATCAACCTGTTACTGTATGTAGATGATATGTTCATAGCCAGTAGAAGCATGGATGTTGTGAAAAGGTTGAAAATGATATTATCATCTGAGTTTGAGATAAAGAATTTGGGTCCAGTTGAGAAAATTCTTGGAATGGAGATTTGCAGAGATAGGTGCAAAGGAGTGATCCATTTGTCACAAAGAAAGTACGTTCAAAAAGTTTTGGAGAGGTTTGGAATGGAGAAGGCCAAACCTATAGAGACATCATTATCGAGCAATATATCTCTCTCCAAGTTACAAAGCCTCCAGTTAAAAGAGGGGAGAGAGTACATGAAATGAGTTCCTTATGCAAATGCTGTTGGTAGTGTGATGTATACTATGATGTGCTATAGACTAGATATAGTACATGCAGTAAGCACGGTTAGTAGATACATAGCTAACTCGAGGAAGGAATACTAGAAAGCATTGAAATAGATATTGAGATATCTGTATAGAATAAGAGATTATGATTTGGTGTTTGGTGGATAGCTGGGAGGATTTGAAGAACAATCTATGAAGATGTGTGAAGGTTTAGATCCTTTGCAAGGGTTTGTTGATGCAAATTATGCTGGTGATCTTGATACAAGGAGGTCTACTACTGGATACCTCTTTTACGTATATGATGGATCGGTGCCTTGGAGATCAATCCTTCAGCCAATCACGGCCTTGTCTACCATAGAGGCCGAGTACATTGGGATAATGGAGGCTGCAAAGAAAACCCTTTGGCTTAAGAGGCTGATTGATGAGTTGAGGATGGAGCAGAGTAAGGTTACACTGTTCAGTGATAGTCAGAGTGCTCTATAGTTGGTACAGAATCCAGTCTATCATGCACGCACAAAGCATATAGACGTGAGGTACCATAGGATCAGAGAGCTGGTGGAGGAAGGTAAAGTGAAACTGATGAAGATCCATATCAAGAAGAATCAGTTTGATGCACTCACAAAGGTACTTTTCAGAGATAGCTTTTAGAGATGTGTGGCACGGATGGATCTATTGAGAAGAGATGAGTTCACAAGAACTTGAAAGCACCAAGGTGGAGAATGTGAGCTTAGAAGTGGCACTCCCAAGTCTTAGAAATATGAGGAGATAGATCATAAAAAGATGGGAGCGAGCCGGAAGAGAAATTTGATCTTTTAGCAAAGTTCAGAAATTGGGTCGGCTCACCTTGAGACTGAGCCGGCTAAGTTAGAAACTAGGCCGACTCAGTGTAGGACTGGGTCGACTAGGTCTCAAAAAAAAATTCAGATAGAGGGCAGCATTTTTGAGACTACAGGCATGGTACACAACTGGATTGACTCAGTCTGGGATTGAGCCGACCTAGTTGCAGGTTAGCTGGCTCAGTTTGAAATTGGGCTGGCTCAATTTTTATGGATTATTATTTTATGAATATGGATTGTTAGGATTTGGAGAGTTTTTCTATGAGCTTGGGCTTGATCCTTTGTAAAGTATATATACTAAAAATAGATAAAGATTGTAGAGGTGGAGATATACTTAATAAAAACTCTTTTCTTTCAAAAATTTCTTCTTCTCTTCTTCTCTATTTCTTGAATTGTTTGATCGTGCTTCCATAGTAATCTCTGAGAGGTTCTTCCTTATTGCTTGGATGATCACCAGCGGCCAGCTGATCCATATGGAAAGAGCGTGTATTTCCAATAGTGTCCTCACTACTCTCCAGAGAGTCAAACATCTCCTTCTTTCAATACACATGATATGAACATATAGAATCCATAATCTATCGATGGAAATAAGTAGATGTCTTATCAGTGATCAGAAGAACATTATCACTATCTTCTATATCGCTACTTATCATCACCACAGTAGCCTTTGTTCGATCTCTAAGTTGCAAGCAATCTCTGACACGATGTTCCAACTTGTCGCACCGATAGCAGCTGATCTTGCTATAGTCCCTTATCCTAGACTTGGATCGCTTATGTCGCGATCTTCTATTGCTCCATCTTCTATCACCATCACCTTCAAACACCATCAAGACTGAGTTGCCAGCTAAACTTGAGGCTTGATTCTTCCATTTGAGAATCTTGTTCTGGAGTAGAGCAGAAGTTATTTCTTTCATCTTGATGTTTCTCTTTCCTACTAGAAGTGCAGTCATGCATCAAGGACTCAAAAGAAGAGAGAAGGGATGAAAGAAAGACTAATGTCCAGATCTTATCCCCAACTTTCTCACCAATGCTAAGAAGGTTGGTGAGGATCTTCTGAAAGTTATTAAGAAGCTCCTACACGTTCTGCCCCTTGATCATTGATAGCTGGTAGAACTGCTTCTATAAGAAGAGTGCTGTTGGTGCAGAAAATCGACGACCATCAGAATATGCTAGAGGTGGAGGTAAGGATCTCATCGATGAGACCTGCAAGATAAAGTCTGGGCTAGAGATGGGTAGCTCTGGCATGGATCCTCTGATGATCAAGTTAGTTTTTTAGCCAATAAGAATGAAATATATAGGAGATTAGAATAGAGAAGAGAGCTTAAAAAGAAGACATATCTGGAGGATCCATTTTATAGACAGAGCTTGTAACAGATTGATGGTGACAGTCATAATAGAATATCAGTAGGCCATTTGGGCCACTTGGAGTTTGTTATGAAGATTGGGCTATCGTTTGTTGTGACTTGCTGGCGATTGGAGATTATTTGCTGGAGTTCGGGCATAAGGTCTCAAATACTTCTGAGCTTGGCTATGAGTTGCTTGACTTGAGATCATGCTATCAGGACTTAAGGTTGGATGAACTCAGCTTGAGGACTAGTCCCTGGACTAGAAATGCTGAACTTGTAGACCAGATTCTTGATTTAGATGATGGTGAGATGAATTTAGTTGCTTTTAGAAGCTCAATAATCTTCAAGGTTGACTGATGATGGAAGATAGTATTTTGATATGAAAAGGCACTATGGAAGCTGGGGTTGGCAGGAAATAACTACGAGATTGGCTATATGAGTTGGGCATGTGATTGAGATGTCAAGGTCGGTCGAAGCTGTGGAATTGGAAGAATATCGGGTTCTTTAGTTGTTGCTTCAACTACTTTGGTGAAGTTTGATTGATGCCCAAGGTCGGCCACCAGTCGAGGTTGGACGATGCTAAAGTTCAATGTTTGTGGGATGGTTGTTGCTTATTCCGAGCTGAAGATCATAGATTGAAATCAGTCGAATAGCAAATTTCTTTTACTGTTTGAATTCGTCTGGTTGAAGTTCATAGTTTAATCTTGGTTGGATCTATAGTTATCAAGGTGAGACTGGAGAGTTGGAGTAAGAAAGTTCGGCTACTACATAAAATCAAACATTAATAGGAGCAATCGTGGTCTCTAGAATGAATTGCCCTTGATCGAAGCTCTGAACTTAATCATACTAGGAGGTCGATCTTCAGGAACTTGTCTGGATCAGGGGGTTGGTTTGATTGAAGTTCGGACTTGATCGCTGCAACTCCTGATGGCACTATATGAAGGTCGGGCCTTACCATACTTTTGTGGGAGCTATTTTATCCCCAACAAGCACGTTGGTGAGTGACTTTGTTATGTACATCTCCTCGAGCTTTAACCACATCCTTATCAGAAAAGTCTTGTCAAGTACATGGATCACCACATCATTCGCTATGTATAAGCGGATCATACTCATCGCCTTCTTCTGAAGCCATTTTGAATTCTACACCTCCATGGTAGCGTACATCTCCTCACATAAGAGAACATCGATCAATCCTTTTTGGATGAGCACATCTTTTATCCTTACTTGCTACAAGGAGAAATTACTTTTTCCATCAAACCTCTTGATCTCCATCTTGATTGAGCTTGATTTCTCAATCTTCTTCAATCTTAATCACCACTGCCATAATCTTCTCTCTGGTACCACCTAGCTCTAATAATGTTGACCCCATGATTGATTTTGATGATCGTTAAACTTTGAGTATTTAAGTATTTAACCATGTGTTTCAAGAATGGATGTAGGTCTTTTTAGGTATTCAAGTAAAATTATAATTTTATCAAGTTGGAGATCAAGAAAAAGTGACAAGAGGCAAAATTATAATTTTATAAAATTAGAAAAAATCTATTTCAGAAGTCTCAAGAATAAGCTTAGAAGATTTTTGATCTTTTGGAGGTAGTCCCATAATTTATGGATGCATAAATTAGAAGAAAATCAAGTTTTAGCAAAGGATCAACCCAAGGGATGACCCCTAGGTCATCCCCTTTTGAAATGGGTTGCTCAGCATGCTTGGCATGCAAACTAGGCCGATCCAGTCTGAGACCGAGCCGACCTAGTTTTAGTGAAAGCAAAAGATAGAAAGTGCAGAAAGCTAGTTTTTCAAGACCCAGGGGACTGAGTCGATCCAGCTATAAACTAATCCGACCCAATTAGGACTGAGCTAACCCAATCAAAAACTAAGCTGACCCAGTGATCGTAATGGCTAATTTTTTGCAGTTTTTTCAAACGATCATTTCTTCACTCCAACGGCTATTTCAAGACTTCCAATAGCTAGAACTGATCCTAAAGCTATCACAAAGAGTATAAAAGGATAGAGAAATATTTGGGAAGAGAAATTAAGTTGATTGAAAGTGGAAATCATCAAAATAGTGAGGTTTATTGAATATCTAAAGAAAAAGAAAAAAGGAAGGATCTTATGCATCAAATTCAGAGAGCTTCCAAGTATGATCATCCTCATTCATTCAAGCTTTCTCTCAGCCTTCAAAGGAGAGAATAGAAAGCTTCAAGAGCCATCTTTCAGCCTCTCCATCAAACTTCAAAAAGAGTTTTTTTTTGTGCTAAAATTTTATACTTGTATTTTTATTTTTTTACAAGTTTCTTTGGGAGAAAGAAAATTGGGGTGTAGGTTGGTCCAAGCCAAAAATTGAACTATGTAAAGGTTGTGGTTGGTGCTCCTAGGTTAAAACCAATCAGGTTGATAGTGAACTCGAGAAAACTATCAGTGTAGGATTGTGGTTGGTAAGCTCGGTAAAATCAACTGGGTTTATTTATGATTCTGGGTTAAAATAAATGCACTGTAATCTAAGGATTATAGTAAAATTTTTAAGGAGAGCTTGAGGAGTGGACGTAGGTATGGGGTTGCATCGAATCACTATAAAATTTGTATATTTGTATTATGGTTTTACTTTCCTTGCTTTCTTTATTTACTTTATATATTTGCATCATCTAATTACTTTTAATTCTGCTACTACACCTTGCTTATTCACCATAAGCATTCAAGTTCTTTTAATTAGAAGCATATATTTGCATTAGAGTTTCAATTGGCGAAATTTTTTTAGAAACCTAATTCATCCTTCCTCTTGGATAGCCATCCTTGGGCAACAAGTGGTATCAGAGTAGATGCTCTGTTATTAGTTGTTGACCTAACCATCAAGAGCTAAAGATCTAGGCAATCCAAATGGATTCTTTATTTAGTGAAGGCTATTCTATTGATAGACCCTCAATGCTTAATGAATCAAATTATAGTTATTGAAAAGCACGCATGCGTATCTTCATGCAAGCATACGATTATAACTTATGAAAGATTATAATCGATGGCTCACACACTTTCAAAGCATTGCTTGAGCATGATAAAGAAATGAACCAACTAAATGCTAAAGCAATGAATTTACTTTATTATTCAATAGACATAAATATTTTTAACATAATTTCTTTATGTATTTCAGTAAATCAAATATGGAAGAAATTAGAAATTACTTTTGAGGGAGCAAATCAAAGAGAAATATCAAGCTCCCAAGAAGAAAAGGTAGCTTACCCCAACTCATGCCTTATGGTGCATGAAGATGAAAAGAAGAAGAAAAGGTAGAAACAAAAGAAAAAAAAAATGATTAAGAGGGAGCAAGGCAAAGAAGAGAATGAGAAAAAGGAGAAAGGTATAGAAAGTTATTGCCTCATGGCTCAAAAAGATGAGGTATATCATGAACACTCCTCTAAATTTTTTTTAATAAATTATATGAAGTCTTTAATGACTTAATGAATGAATATAAAAAAGTAAGACTACAAAACAAAGAGCTTAGAAAATCTAACTTATCTTTTGACTGAAAAAAAAAAAATTTCAAGTGAAAAAGAAGATCTATTGAAAAATATAGAAAACATGGCCAAAAAAAAAAAGATTTCTTGAAATAAATTAAAATCCTAACTAAGAAAAAGAAGAATATATAAATCTAAAAATTCTTTAGCTAAAAAAAATATTAAGCTTAAAAAGAAAAATGATACTTTAAAATCCTTCCTGAAAGAAAATGAAAATCTTTCAATTGAAAAAAAAGGAGATCTTGGAAGAAAATAAAAAATTAAGAAGAGAAGTTGAGGTTTTGAAATCTATTGCAGAAAAATTTATAATTAGCTTTCAAAATCTTCAATCTATGGTAAAATCTAGTGGGGTTATTTTCAATAATATAGAAACCGATTTAGTATTTCAAGAAAACAGCACAATGGTAAAAATATTTTCATAAGAGATTCAACTAAAGACCATTCTATTAATTGCTTTAAATATAATCAAATTAACCAAAAAATTTTAGAATATAATTTTAAAAGAATTGGCTAAACTTTAATTAAATAAATTAGAATTTTAAAGAGAATCTTGAATACTAACTCCTATGGATCCAAGTTGACTTGGATACCAAAATTCATTAAGTGACTTGCAGGTGCACCAAGGATCCCAATAAAATGAAAGAAAGAAAATTTTTATGGATGCCTTTGAAATGAAAAGTGATGGGTATTGATGCATGGTATAATCTAAATTTTTTCTCACATCATACCATTAATGATTGTTAAAGCTATTTTGATTAAATCTATTGACTTTAATATGATTTCATATTATATTTACTTGCTTGAAATTCTTTTTATATATTAGTAAGATTAGTGTGATTGATTGATTTTGATGATTTGAATACTTTAATTTTAAAGATTAATATGCTCTCCTCTACATCATGCTATGAATTAAAATTATCTTGAAAATTAGCATGACTTAATAGCTTCTCCTTATCAATTATTTATTTGAGAAACTTAAATCAATATAAGTTTAATTAACTATGAATGTCCTTGATTGCAAAAGAAACAAATTTAGACATTCGCCTCATAAAATGCTAAATTATTAAAATTTTAATAAAAATTAGCATAAAATAAATACTTAAAGACAAGATATCAATTATAAAATTAAAAATGCTTGATGTATTAAATTGCATTACATTTTAAGTTTATCTTTAAGAATTTAAAATTCCATAGTTAGATCAAAATATAGAGCCAATATCTAGATCCCTCTTATTTTAACTTCAATTGATTTTGTCCTCCAACTTGAAGAATGTCTTTCACACTTGGTATCAAATTGAATTTGAAATATATTTTCATATTTTTTCTATCATTTTTAAGCAATGAATCTAAAAATTGGGTTTTCTTTAATCTTTAAGTGGTATCAAACTTTTAAGAAAATTATTAATTAGTCTAAATTTTATTCTATTGATATCATAAAAACTTCTAAGTAAATTATTTAATTTAATTTGTAAATAATTAGTATCAAGATAATTATTATTTATTTTAAATTTTAAAGCTCTTGGTATGAAAATTTTTATAATTGCTATTAAATAGTACATCATTATCATACATTTCAATGCTTTATCTTTTAGCGAAAATAAAAAAATATCTTTATCTTAAATCCAATTTTACAAAGCTATATTCTTGATGCTACACTATTTGAGATAAATAAAAAATGTTCATATCTTTTCTAAACTTAATTCTCTAATATTTCATAAAAAAAAGGATGAAATGATCTTTTAAAGAATAACAAAAAATCTATTTATAATTTTTCTTGGATGATTTATCGATATCAATTCAAAATGATTTATCATAATTTAAAATTCTCAAAATGGTTTGAATTTTTAATCAGGTGGTATTAAGAAAAATCTTTGGGCAATAAGTTGTTAAGAAAAATCTTTGGATAAGTTGTTATTTGATTTTATTTTCAAAGCTATAAAAAAAAATAAAAAAAAATTAAATGGTATCATTCTTGTCTTAAACTTTATTATATTTTTTTTGATAAAAACAAGAATATTTTATCTCAAATCTGATTTTGCATAGCTTATATGATGTCATTTGAGATAAAATCAAAAATTTTATATCTTTTTGAACTTGATTAAATGATATTTCTTAAGAAAAAAAAGATCTAAGTTTAAACAAAAAATCTCTCTATGATTTATTTTGCATGATTTGTTGATATTAATTTAAATTAATTTATCGAGATAATTTAATCTAAATTTAAATTGATTCATCTTTTTTGATCAAAAATTTTAATGATTGATATTAAATAGATCATTATCGTCTTGTATTCTATTATTTTATCTTTGATAAAAAGAAGAAAATATTCTTGCGTATAATCTGATTTGCATGAATATATTTTTGATATTATATCTTGAGATAAATTATAAGATTGATATATTTATGCTTCAAATTGATTGATACTACTTAAGAAAAAAAAGAGATATTTTTAAAAAATTAAACAAATCTCTTTATGATTTGCTTTGAATGATATATCCAAAAATGAATTTGAAAAATACTCTTCTTAGATCTTTTGAAGTTGATATCATGCAAAATATTTTAAGAAAGTTGTCATTTACTTTTAAATCCAAATTTTTAAAGAGAACTTTAGTTTTATTCATTTGGGATTAGATAGCTTATAATATGTCTTATATTTTATTGATTTATCTTTTAGCAAAAGAATAGTTGCTTTATTTCAAATATGAATTTTTATGGTTATATTCTTGCTATTATAATATTTAAGATAAATTCTTGTGATACATATTTGAATGATTTGCTTTAATATCAAAGTGAAGAGAAGTATTTTCAAGACTATATTATTCAAATTTTTGAAGCCTAAAGCTTTTATTAATTAAAATTGAGAAGTATATTTACATAGCATACTCTTGGATTTTAATGGATTGTTATCACTATAAATATCTTTTGAAGTAAATGAAAAGTAAATTTTTTTTAAAAAAATTTAGTTGCTACATGAGTGAATGCTATGTTTAATTGAATTGAATGCATAATTTAATTCTTAATTCACTCAATTGATGCTTGTTCTCTTAAAATTTTATTTAATTTTAAAATAGCTTTATTTACAAAAGTAAGGAGAAGAAAATACCAAAGATAAAATGATTACTAACTTGGTATCAATCAAATTTAAAAATCTAAGCTTAAAAGTCAAATTTGTATTAATTAAGATTAATGTAGTATCAATTAATTATGCTTAACTTGAAAGAAAAAAGAGAAGAATAATTTTAAATGTTAAAATCTTTTCTACAAGAATTATAAATAAAAAAAGAGAGAATATCATATGATGAATTTTTTAATATTCAGGAAGAGAGATATTGATTAAATTAACTAATTTAAATTTGAGTAATTATAAATATTAATAAATTTTAATATTAATTTTAAATTCTCAATCATTTATCTTAAAATTTTTTCATTTTGAGCTTTGCTTAAATTGATTTTAGACTCTCAACAGGTACCTTATAGTTTTTCTCTAATTATGCTTACATGTGGTTATTTAATTTAATTTACTTATTTTGAAGTAGTATCAGATGAATAAATTAATTTTTATTATCAAAAATTATTTATGAATTTAGATATTATTCATATGTTGATTTGTATGAACTTGATAATTTTGGAGTTAAATTAAATTTGAAATATATTCTTACTCTAAATAAATTAATTTTGATATATACTTCTAATTTTGAAACTTATTTAAAAATTTAAATATAATACATAACTTTTGATGTGTATTTAAAAATTATTATAAAATTACTTTTGCTCTGATACTATCATTGACTTGCTCGATATATTTTTGATAGATATCTTTTTCGAGCTTAATTAACTAAAATTTCTTAAGAAAAGAAAGATTGAATATGAAAGTATATATTATGCTTGATCAAATCTTTTAAAAAACTTGATTTCTCTTAAATCTTAAAAATATATATTTGAAAATCTGATTAAAAGATCATATTCATTCAAAAAGGGGGAGAGTCTTTAATATTTGAATTCAAGCTAATTTTTGAAAAAAAATATTCATTAAAAAAAATAATTTCTTTGATTTGACTTTATGAATTTGATACATCTCAAAATTTTATGTCTTGATGTTGATTTTGATGATTTTTTTCTATTCTTTTTCATGAGCTTTTTGATATTGTCAAAAAGAGGGAGAGGTATATTGAGTATATGCTTAAAAAATTAATACTTAAGAAACTCAATAAATTTCATGCTTAAAATCTTAATACTCATTATTTTGAATTAAAATATTATTTTGATATGAGTATATAAATTATATAAAATATTAATTGAAGCCTTCATAAAGTGTGCATTTATGTTTATGTATATTATCACTTCATGACTTATATTAGCCAATTTATTGAAACACATTAAATTATATTTTTATATATATACTCAAAGTTTTTCCACCATTAAAAAAAAAAGATTGTTGATTTCATGATTGATTTTGATGATCGTCAAACTTTGAGTGTTTAAGTATTTAAGCATGTATTTCAAGAATGGATGTAGGTCTTTTCAGGTATTCAAGTAAAATTATAATTTTATCAAATTGAAGATTAAGAAAAAGTGACAAGAGGTAAAATTATAATTTTATAAAGTTGGAGAAAATCTATTTCAGAAGCCTCAAGAATAAGCTTAGAAGATTTTTGATCTTTGGAGGCAGTTCCATAATTTTTGGATGCATAAATTAGAAGAAAATCAAGTTTTAGCAAAAGGATCAACCTAAGGGATGATCCCTAGGTCATTTTCTTTCAAAATGGACTGCTCGACATGCTTGGCATGCAAATTGGGTCGATCCAATCTAACACTGAGCCGATCTAATTTCAGTGAAAGTAAAAGATAGAAAGTATAGAAAGCTAGTTTTTTAAGACTCAAGGGACTGAGCCGATCCAGCTATAAACTGAGTCGATCCAGTCAAAAATTGAGCCGACCTAGTGATCGTAATGACTAATTTTCTGTAACCTTTTCAAATGGTCATTTCTCCACTCCAACGGCTATTTCAAGACTTTCAATGGCTAGAACTGATCCTAAAGCTATCATAAAGAGTATAAAAGGCTAGAAAAATATTTAAGAAGAGAGATTAAGTAGATTGAAAGTAGAAATCATCAAAATAGTGAGGTTAATTGAATATCTAAAGAAAAAGAGAGAAAAGGAAGGATCTTGTGCATCAAATTTAGAGAGCTTCCAAGTGTGATCATCCTCATTTATTCAAGTTTTCTCTTAGTCTTCAAAGGAGAGAATACAAAGCTTTAAGAGCTATCTTTCAGTCTCTCCATCAAACTTCAAAATGAGTTTTTTTTTTTCTTTTTTTTGTGCTAAATTTTTATACTTGTATTTTTATTTCATTACAAGTTTCTTTGAAAAAAAGAAACTTGGGGTGTAGGTTGGTCCAAGCTAAAAATTAAACTGTGTAAAGATTGTGGTTGGTGCTCCTAGGTTAAAACCAATTGGGTTAATAGTAAACCCAAGAAAACTATCGATGTAGGATTGTGGTTAGTGAGCCTGACAAAATCAACTAGATTTATTTATGATCCCAGGTTAAAATAAACGCACTACAATCTAGAAATTATAATAAAATATCTAAGAAGAGCTTGAAGAGTGGACGTAGGTGTGGGGTTGCACCGAACCACTATAAAATTTATGTGTTTGTATTGTGGTTTTGCTTTTCTTGCTTTCTTTATTTGCTTTATATATTTGCATTATCTAGTTGCTTTTAATTCTGCTGCTACACTTTGCTTATTCACCACAAGCATTCAAGTTCTTTTAATTAGAAGAACATATTTGCATTAGAGTTTAAATTGGCCAAAATTTTTTAGAAATCCAGTTCACCCTCCCCTCTTGGATAGCCATCCTTGGGCAATAATTAATTATTGAAGATCTGGTATCATTTGTTACAGCAAAAAGAGAGAAAAAATAAAAATAAGATACAAGCAAATACGTGGAGTAGACCAAGATCTACCTTCATAGGGCATACAAAGGCTTCACTATGAAAGAAAATCATTATAAGAGAAGACTACACACTCAATGCTCATAAACCTCTCTTTCAGCAGGAAGCTCTCATCTCTTACAAAAGCTCTCTCTTTAGGAGACCGTGAAATGATCACTATCTACTGCCTAAAGCTTCTTGCTTCAGTTCTCTATCGGTGTCTTTTAGGATTTGCTGCTGCTATAGAGCTCATGGCTCAGGACTCTTTGCCGCTGCTGCTACCATGGATACCATGCTGCTACCCACAGGCTCTTTTAAAGGCCCTCAATCAATCACAGGTTAGAGTACAGATTCTATTTAAAACTCAAATAACTCCATTAAAACTCAAATAACTCCCTGGTCCATCCAATCGTGATTGCATGCAATAGCCACCGTCGGATCACCCATAATTATGCATGGACCACATGAATAGACCACCAAATGCACTCATGGACTGTGTCTCCATACCCATGGATTACTATTCCACATGAACCACATGAAGGTGGGATCTACATGAGCCCGCATTGGGCCATGCTTGCGCTAGGCCGTGCCTACGGCCTGCTCACGTGCGTGCTTGCGCGTGTTGGGCCTGCCAGCTCTATAGGCCCTATGTTGGCCTATGAAGGCTGTGCATGCCTAGGCCATGCACCCACTTGAGCTATGTGCACTTGGGCCACATCCCTGTTGGGCCATGCCCAGCTAGCAGGCCCTGCACTTGTGGGACGACCCAAGGTCATCTTGGGTGTCTTTTTGGGCTTCTCCTCACTGCGGTCTTTATTGTGGGCTTTTTATGGATTTAATTCGAGGTATTTTTCTTAACATACCGCAATAAGACATATTAAATTGAGTTGCATGACTTGTAAATTCAATTTCCACAATGCTATGTTGTCAATGGGATGCTTAACCACGAGAAGCATATATTGAAGTATGTTGTGGCTATGCAGGAGGCTTGGATTGAATAATAGCAATGTGGGCCATAGATCTAGTTGCTACTGCAAAGGTAGGAATGGAGAGGCTGCTTTGGATTACCAAGCTTGCTTCTTGTGTCAATAGTATGCTATGAAATTCTATGAGCATCAATCAATCTTCTTTCTGAGCATTGAGAGCTATCATGTATAAGTTGTATCCAGGATCAAGACCGTTGGTCATGTACTCATACTGATCACCATACGAAATATACATAGTCTGCACTATGTGTTCTACATTTCGATCATCAAGAGGGACAATTACAAGGTCTTCCATGGGTTCACACTGCTTTTCAATAAGATCATCACGGACATCTAGACCATCAACCGAGCAAGGGTCGGGTTGGCTATTGTTTTACAAAGCGATGGAGTAGTAGTGCTTTGCCAAAACCTGATCTCCTCTAATCTTTTCGATTTTGTAGCTCATCGAAAACTTCATTTTTAGGTAGTAGATCGACACCACAGCCCAGAGTGCATTTAGGCTAGGTTGGCCAAGAATTATGTTGTAGGCTGATGGAGCTTTCACAACCAAAAAGTCAACCTGTGCTTTGGCTCGCTTTGGGTATTGCCCTATAGCCATAGTCAGTGTTATTATTCCTTCAACTGGCACAGCATCGCCAGTGAAGCCCACTATGGGAAGTTCATAGGTCCCAGGTGGTCATTAGATATAGACATTTTAGAGAAAGCATCGTAAAATAGAATATCAGTAGAGCTTCCATTATCTTTCAGAACGTGGCGTACATCATAATCAGTAATATTTAAAGAAATTACAACTGCATCATTACGTAGAAACTGAACTCCTTCGGCATTCTCATCGATGAAAGCTATGAGCTCCTCAGTCCTTTGCCTCTTTGCGGGCTCCATCGATCCGCTAGCCTTCCCTCATCGAAGTCTCCCAGAGATGGTGTTGATGATGCCAAGCAGTGGTCAATCTCCTTGTTACTCTTCCCTCCTCAGTGGCTTTGATGGCAATGGTGCCCTTGATTGATCTTTCCATCCTTCAGGTTGACGTTGTAGAAATCAATCTAGCCTACCGTACCTGATGAGTCCCTTGATCTCATCTTAGAGCTGAATGTATTCTTCAATATCGTGATCATAGTCATGATGATAGAGGAAAAACTTGTTGGGATTGCACTTATCGGGATGAATGCGTAATCTTTCTGATCTCGATAATTGCCTCTTGATTTCCATCAGCACCTAGGTTCTCAGAGTGTTGAGGAGAGCATAGCTGTGGAACCTTCTGAGGAGGGAGCCCTGTCGTGCCCTTCTATCAAGACCTCTTTATTTTTGAGCTCGGAGAGGAGTTCGGATTCACTTGCGCTCGGGCAAAGTTTTGGAGCGTGGCCGAGCTTTGCTCAGCTTTTCTTCAATAGCAGGCTTACTTGATTCACCCACTCACCACTCTCCAGCGGCTTTACTATTCTTGGTCGTAAAGGCCTTTTCTGCTCGAGCGTACCCTTCAACCCAAGCCAGCATATCAGCAAAATCTTTAGGGTACTTATTCTCCAAGAGAAATAACAAATCATTCTTTTGAAGGTCGGCCTTAAGCGCGACCATGGCAATCGACTGATCCAGATTTTGAACCTCCAATGCAGCGATGTTGAAACGATTGACATAAGCTCAGATGGTTTGCCCTTCCTACTACTTGATGTTGATGAGGGAGTCTGAGCCTCACCTTGGATGTTGGCTGCTAACAAAGTGACCTATAAATTGGTGGCTCATTTGGTTGAAGGAGAAGATTATATCTGATTTCAGCATCGAGTACCAATTTTTCGCTGCTTCCTTTAAAGTAGAAGAAAAAGCTCGACACAGAATGACATCCAGTGTATCGTGGAGCAGCATCATAGTCTGAAAGATCTCTAGATGGTCAACCAGATCAATGGTCCCATTGTAGTTCTCGAACTGTGAGAGCTTGAAGTTCGACGGGATGGATTTCTAAATAATTCTCTGAAAGAAAGGAGGATCAGTACAGATGTTATCATGGTTACCTAGGGCAGCATGGTGGAGCTCCTCAATCTATCAATCCATTTCTTAGAGTTTTTGATTGAGGGCTTGATCTCGATCGTGGATCTTGAAGGATTTCTGACTATAGATGGGAAAAGTTTCTTCTAGAAAAGTCATGATCGGAATAGTGGCTCTCCGCTCTCTGCTTCTTTTTGGAGGTCATCGACCGACTTGCTTAAGTCGATCATCCCCAGACTAGGTCTTGGGGTTTCTAAGAAGCCTGCTCCGACTGAAATGATGTTGGGGGCTGCTGCTGCTATATGGCCTACACTACTTCAGTGAGGTCGTGAACCTATTGGATCAGTAGGTTGAACTGCTCCGCATCCACCATTGCAGTCGGTAGAGCTTGAGATGTAGGAGATGAAATAGGGGTGGGCAGATTTGGATGAGATCTGTCTGCGAAGATGGTTGACCATCGGGTTGAAGCCTTCCTGGGAGGCATCTTTGCTAGGAAGGAAACTCTAAATTGAAAAAAAGAGTCTCTGCTGGGCACTCCTTTAAGAATAAGAAAATCTTGAGAATGAGAAGGTTTGATTCCTTTCTCTAGTGTCAATTCTGTTGGTGTGAAATCTGATTATCATCGGAATCGAGGTTGGAGTTAGAGAAGATGAGGTCACTATCGGTGATCTAGAAAATAAGTCTCGTTTGGAGTTGGGGGTGGGGGCTCTGGCAAGATCCTTCGACGATCAAGTTAGCTCTCTTGGCCAATAGAAATGGAGTGCTTAGAGATATTTTAGCAGGATTTATAGAAAAAAATCAGGAGCTTCAAGAAGAAAACATATCTGGAGGATCTCTTATATAGGCGGAGCCTGTAACAAACTGATAGTGATAGCCATAACCGTCTGGTAGTCAGTCATTTAGGGCCACATGAAGTTTGTTACAGGGGGTAGTATCTGTTGTCGTGACATGCCAGCTGGAGTTTGGATGGGATGGCTGTAGGTGATGGAGTGTCCCTCATTGATGTTGTTTTAGAGGAGCTCAAAGGTTCTTGAGATCGACTGTGTGTGGATCGTTATTCACCATATTGAGAGTCGGTGTTGAGATCCTTTTGGGCAGTCGAAAGGAGTTCAAAAAGAGTTCGATAGAAGGAGAAGTTCGGAAGAAGTTCGATTGAAGAAGAAGTTTGAAAGAAGTTCAACTGGTGGAGAAATCCATCTGAAGGAATTCAACTGGTGGAGAAGTTCAGAAGGAGTTCGACTGGTGTGGTAGTCTGTGAAGGGAAATCCTGATTTTCTGATCCAGGTTCGTCCAGATCTGATTAGATCAAGAGATATATTTCAAAAATTTTTTCTTGATCTCAATCAGATCTTGATATATTTTAGATCTGATTCTTATTATTTTAATAAATAAAATAAAACAAGATAAATTAAATCAAATTTAATTTACCTGATTTGGGTAATCCTATTACCCTATAGATGATCCTGATTGCAGCGGAAGGTTCTGGATCTTAGCCACGCAAGTGCCTGGCCTCTACCGGTATCCACTCAGGTTGGATCTGGAGATCCTCTTCTTCTCTATCACACCTCCAAAAATCAGATCTGGATCTGATCTGGAGGGTCTTCAAAACTCTTTTGAAGATCTGCAGTCGTCCTTTTGCAGCAGCACAGCCTTCTTGCTTTTGATCGCCTTTCCTTGATCTGAATCGCACCAATATAAATCCAAAACACTTTTGGATGTGGAGAGCAAGGGGAGAAGAGACTATGGCGTGGAGAAGGAGGGGAGAGGCAGCCTTGGGGCGTGGGAAATCTCTATTCAATCTTGGAATTAGGGTTGGGCGCAGGGTCTTATTTATAGACCTCTTGTGATCCAACTCCTCTTCCTCTCAACCAATCACAACCCTTTGTGAAATCAGATCTAAATCTGATTGGTTAGAATAGAGACCCCTGGATTCCTCCTTAGAGGGCGCCTAAGACCAGTCAAACTGGATTCTTAGTAGAACTCTGATTGGAATCCAAAAGGGAGGTGGAGTCCTTGTCCAACAAGGACTCCTAGGCGCCTCCTACTTGGGCTCACGCCACCCTTGGCGTGCGCCCTTCTCCTTGCCAGGTTCTGGCAGGGGGACAGGCCCCCACCAGCTCTCCAATAGGTGCATGACATGTGGTCAAAAGTCAAAGGATGAATGGTCAATGTTTGACCAGTCAAAGGTAGACTTTTGACCAAAGTCAAAGAACAAGAAATGACAGGTGACCAAAAATGGCAGGTAATGTCTTACAAATAAGACAACCTATTCTGACTTGGACAACCTCCAGTCAGACCATATGAAGGCCTCTGATTGAGCACAAACTCCTTTGGCTCAGTCAGGACAACTTATTTGTGATAGTAAAAGAAGAACGTTAGGTTCAATCGAGTGCTAGCACGATTTCCTTGAACCTAATTGAATCTCATTCAGATCAATTGAACTAGATCAGTTCAATTGATGATCACCAGATTCAAACCCTTGTTTGTGTGACCCAGTTAGGTTCAGTTCTGTATGGTAATGGGATATGTCATGATCTCTATCATAGACATCATCGAAACTCCTTTCGATGGATCAGAACTCTTCTGATTCGAACAGCTAGAATGATCGATCATCTAAATCATTCTAATTGCTCCCAAAATCCACCAGTGACACCTAGCAGTATATGGTGGCAACCCATCAGAGCTGAATGTGAACCTCTTGGTGCAGCTACCTGTGTGATTCAGTTCTTCTATCTTGAGCCCCGATCAGATTAGGGTTAAGGTGAACTCGTCAAACCCTAGTCTCTGTCATATGATGTAATCATTCGATTCGAGTCCAATGTGAAAATCTAAATAGAAACTCTTTCTATTATTTCACTCTACCATGGCCATGGATTTCTGGACTTGATTCTCATGATCATCATAGGGCTACTCCTCTACCACCGAGGTAGATAGATCCCATCTTGATGCAATCCAGTTCCTACAATGAACATGCTATAGCCAACATACACCTCAGGGTTCCATATGGCTAGGAGACCGAGTAATGGTGTAGTCAAACTATAACACCCTCAAGGTGAACTGCCGATGCATCTCAGGTCAAAGAACCAGACACACTACTGCAGCATCGAGTCAGTCATTGACGAGAAGGTAGACTCCCTAATGACTACTCGAGGTGGTCACGCTCAGTGCCCTCGTTCTCTAACGAGTACCTGTACTCTCGCTCCGGTGTCTCCACACCGTAGACTCAAGACTCATCTACTAAAGAGAAGCGATCGTACACCAACCTTCCGGATCAATCACCATCCTCGTGATGATCCTATGGTCGGGAGCTGTTTATGAGTTAATAATGATTATTCATGTCTTAAATTTTCAACTCTTGAAAATATGAATTATCATTACCATTAACTCAAAGGATGTATCACAGACACTAAATACACAGGTGTGATAGAAAATAACCCATTTCATTAATTATAGTCGAAATTATAATTTTGCCCCTAGAAGTGTATTATAAGTGTCAGCCAATTCTGGCTTCTAGGGCACATATATCTAACAATCTCCCCACTTGTCCTAAAGCCAATTGGCTACAAGTCTAAGTCCCATCTTCTCAAGGTGGGCTTCGATCTTCTGCTGGCCCAACGGCTTTGTAAGTGGGTCTGCCACATTATCTGTGGAGTTGACTCTCTTAACCTCAACGTAACCTTTCTCAAGGTAATCGCGGATGAGATGATATCGTCGCTCAATGTGCTTGGACTTCTGGTGAGACCTCGGCTCCTTAGCAAGGGCTATGGCGCCATTGTTGTCGCAGTAAAGAGGAATGGCATCTGATGGCATTACTCCAATTTCTGCAGCAAACTTCTTGTACCAGAACGCTTCCTTTGCAGCCTCTGATGCAGCTATATATTCTGCTTCCATGGTGGAATCTGCTATCATAGTTTGCTTGGAACTCTTCCAGCTGACAGCTCCACCATTGCACACAAACAGACTTCCAGATGTCGACTTTCGATCATCTATATCGGACATGAAGTCCGAGTCTGTGTATCCCTGAACTTGGAGTTCTTCCATTACCAAAGACCAACATCATATCCTTAGTTCTTCTCAAGTACTTAAGGATACATTTCACAGAAGTCCAGTGTTCTTTATCTGAATTTGACTGATATCTGCTTGTGACACTCACAGCATGGGCTATATCAGGTCGTGTACATAGCATGGCATACATGAGGCTCCCTATTGCAGAAGCATAAGGGATCTTGCTCATGCGTTCTATTTCCTCAGGTGTGCTGGGGCACATCTTCTTGGAAAGATGAATACCATGTCTGAAGGGTATTAATCCCCTCTTAGAGTTTTCCATACTAAACCTCTTTAGTACTTCCTCTATGTACATCTTCTGTGAAAGTCCTAGCATCCTATTCGGTCTATCCCTATCGACCTTAATTCCTAGAATAAAGGATGCTTCACCTAGGTCTTTCATGGAGAATTCCTTAGACAACCACATCTTGACTGATGTCAACATGGAATATCATTCCCAATAAGGAGGATGTCATCCACGTACAATACGAGGAAGACAACAGCGCTCCCACTGACCCTTTTGAAAACACATGGTTCCTCTTCGTTTTTGATGAAACCAAACTTTTTGATCACATCATTGAAACGAGTGTTCCAGCTCCGAGATGCTTGCTTAAGTCCATATATGGACCTTTGCAGCTTGCAAACCTTGTGATCAGTATCACTGGATGTGAAACCTAGCGGCTGTTCCATATAGATATCTTCCTCAAGATATCCATTTAGGAATGCCGTTTTCACGTCCATTTGCCATATTTCATAATCGAAATAGGCTGCAACAGCAAGCAATGTGCGGATGGATTTTAGCATAGCTACCGGAGAAAAGGTATCCTGATAGTCAATGCCTTCGCGTTGACTATAACCTTTTGCCACCAATCTAGCCTTGAATGTCTCCACATTTCCATCTGCACCAATCTTTCTCTTGAAGATCCATTTACATCCAATAGGTACTATACCTTCTGGTGGATCTACCAAGGTCCAGACTTGGTTTGAGTGCATCGAGTCAATTTCTGACTTCATTGCCTCAAGCCATTTCTCGGAGTCGATATCTGATATCGCCTCGTTGTAGGTTTTGGGATCATCTCCATGAGCACCATTACCTATGAGGAACATTTCCTCTACATCCTCTGAAATAATACCTAAGTATCTTTCAGGGGGATACGGGAAACTCTTTCCGATCTACGAGGTGGAGGAGGTAGTGTTCTTATTGGCTCAACCTGATTTGGATTCCACTTGGTCCTTAGCTCTTTCTGCTTGTGAGACTTTCTCATCAAGCTTGATCTGCTTTTCCAATGCCGCTATCTTGAATAAACTATTTTTCAAGAAATATGGCATGTCGACTCACAATCACATTGTGGTCTTCTGGAATGTAGAAATAGTATCCTAATGACTCTTTAGGATATCCTATGAATCGAGCTCTAAAGGACCTAAACTCTAACTTGTCCGCTTGTTGTCTTTTGACATGAGCCGGACAACCCCAAATTCTGAGATGACTCAGACTTGGTTTCTTACCGTGCCATATCTCATACGGTGTGGTAGGAACGATTTTAGAGGGAACCCTATTCAGTAAATAGATTGAAGTTAATAATGAATGTCCCCAAAGAAAATCTGGGAGGTCTGTGAAGCTCATCATGGATCGAACCATATCCAATAGAGTCCGATTTCTCCGTTCTGAAATCCCGTTGAGTTGAGGTGTTCCTGGTGGAGTCCATTGAGAGACTATGCCATTTTCCTTAAGATAGTCTAGGAATTTTCCCGGCTAAGGTATTCACCTCCTCGATCTGATCGAAGAACCTTAATGGGTTTTTCTGTTTGTTTTTCTACTTCATGTCTGAATTCTTTGAACTTTTCAAAGGCTTCAGACTTGTGTCTCATAAGATACACATACCCATACCTAGACAGATCATCGATAAAGGTAATGAAGTAGACAAAATTGCCTCTAGCCGGCACATCGAATGGGCCGCACACATCAGTATGTACTAGGGCAAGGAGATCTGTGGCCCTCTCCCCATGTCCTACAAAAGGGAGTTTAGTCATTTTGCCTTGAAGACAGGATTCACAAGTTGGATATGACTCAGAAGTCAATGGACTCAATAGCCCATTTTTCTCCAATTTGTTGATCCTATCTTCTGCTATATGACCTAATCTCAAGTGCCATAGATATCTATCATTTGGACTATCCCTAGGTCGTTTGGCATTCACGTTTTGCTCGATAGTTAAGAATAGGTACATCAATATGTAGCTGATAAAGACCATTAATAAGGAAACCATTTGCAATTTTATTTCTTTCATAAAGAATGTTACAATGGTCCTTAAAGAAGGTGATCACATAACCTTCTTGTGCTAAGCATGAAATAGAAATCAAATTCCTGCTAGCTGCAGGCACAATAATAACAGTCTTTCAAAACTAAGTCTAAACCAGATGGTAATCGAAGAGGGTATGTTCCCATGGCTACTGCAGCAACTCTTGCTCCATTACCGATGCGTAGGATCATGTCTCCATCCCTCAGCCTCCTGCTATCCTCAAGACCCTGCATAGAAGTGCACAGATGAGCACTAGAACCAGAGTCAAGCACCCAACTGGATGCAGAAGAAACCGTAAGGTTAGACTCAATAACGAGCATACCTCCAGAAGGACCTTCCTTCTTGTTCTTCAGGGTGGCCAGGTAAGTAGGGCAGTTCCGCTTTCAATGGCCGTCGCTATTGCAATGGAAACACTTTCCTTTGACATCGGCCTTCTTCTTCGGTTCTGCCTTCTTCTTCTTTGATCCTTCCACCTTTTGCTTTTTCACAGACTTCGTTTTTCTTTCCATAAGACTTTCTTTTGGAAGAAGTCCGTTCCATAGCAAGAACTGAGCCTTTAGAACCTTTCATAGAAAGCTCAGCGGTAACCAGCATATTCATTAATTCGGCCAAGGAATTTTGAAGTTTATGCATGTGGTAATTCATGATGAATTGCCCATATGCATCAGTCAAGGATTGCAGAATAATATCGTTCTGCAAGTCCAAGTCCAACTTCACACCGAGCTTCTCAAGCTCTTCCATGTCCTTGATCATTGTCAGACAGTGATCTTGGACTGACTGCCCATCACGCATCTTAGCCTTAAAAAGTCATTTCGTGACTTGATATTTGGCTGCGCGACTCTGTTCACCAAACATCTCCTATAGGTGAGCCAACATTTGGCGAGCAGTCCCGATATCTTCATGTTGGCGCTGGAGCTCATCAGACATCGAGCCCAACATGTAGTATCTGGCCTTATTGTCTTCGTCAATCCATTTTTCCAGAGACGCTCTCTGTTCAGTGGATGGACGAGCTGGTAAGGTGGGAGGGTCCTGGTCCAAAACATGTGTTAACTTCTCTGAACCCAAAATAATTTTATAGTTCCTGAGCCAATCTTTATAATTGGGTCCAGTCAGTCTATGTGTGTCCTAGGATACGTGCCAGTGGGTTGGACGCAGACATTTTCCTGTAGAGAGTCAAAGATTCTAGTTAGATACTGTAATTTTGACTTGACCAATTTGTTTAGGGATTTTATTTTTAAACAAATTAGCTCCCACTATTTTCTCGGATCCCTACACTCCCTCTGTAGAGATGCGAAAATCTCCGCGATTGATGATTTCTAGTGGGTGGTGCGGTCTCACCAACTGACTCATCACCTCACCTAACAGTTATTGGTGATGGGTTAGCCAATGAGTGAACAACTCTTGTTCAATGATTCTCTAATCATGGTGCACCCAAACTTGATCTCTAATTCATGAATCTCACCGTATCCGGAATATTGATCCACTCCTTAGTTAAGTCAGACCCACCATTTGCATAGACTGGGTTCCTAATTGAGTCTCTCACCGTATCCAGAATATTGAGCCCAACTCATCCTCCAGCCCATAGCATCCAATGCCTAATAGACATGGTTGCATCTTCCCGGTGCAACTGAGCCACTGTATCCAGCCGAGAACAATCAACCCCGGGAAGGGCCCGCACGTCTACAATGGTGGAAGACCTCAGACTTAATCTTTTCTTAGGGAGAATTGATTCAGGTCTCATTAAACTAGACTTGGCTTAGTCATAACAATTATGACTAACCTAGTGGCATGGGTTCAGCTCGGATTATTGACCACCTCAGATCAGAACTGTGTCAACAGATATGGCCAGGTAAGTGAGACCGGTGGAAGGAATATGCCGTTAACTCGCACAAGAACGCATTCAGGTCGAGTAGCTTCCAATTAAAAATCAGTCGGTCGTCTGTGCCAAACTTACCTTAGACACCAAATTGTTGAGTCAGAACCAATTGGGTTAGCCTACAATCCAGACTCTAACCTCTGAGCCTAATTAGGTTTTGCTTGATCGTGACTCGATCTTGACCCAGACTTAATCCTATTAGGCTGGTCAATTTAAGCATTGTTGATCCCATCTAACCAACTCTTGATTCGGTTTGATCAACCGCTTAGACCTAATTGAGCTACCCAAGCCCGAACCCAGTATTATGAATATGTCTTAGATCTAAAATTCTTAATTTTAGACCTAATTAATATTTCATAAACTTAATTCTTAATTAAGTTGGGTTCATAAACAAAATATGCACAATAAATCCTAGGGTTTCAGGATCTAGGGTTTTACAGAAAGTAAGTTTTGGGTTTCTGATTAAGGACGAACACGCAGCACCCCTACACGTCATAAGAACACCCCATCGAATGGAAAGAGAGGGCCTTTAAACCCTTCTTCATTCTTATGACCGGACGGCCAAGAGGAACGCCTTAATCAGGAACATGTAAATCTACAAAACAGTTATAGATCTATATCATATATCTCATATACAAATTTAGATCTAATCAAGGCATATTTTGCATACATCTCATGTATCAAATCATGCATATTTTCAGATCTAAATTATCTCACATAATAATCTAAAAAATTAGATTTAAATTGATCTAATCAAAATAAATTCTAATCTAGATAATTATGTAGAACTATTCTACAACTAGTCTAGACATGCATCAATCATATCTCATATGATATTTAAAATTAAATAATTTTTTATTTGCTATTTATCAGATGTTATTATAACACTTATAATATCAGAAAATAGTAAATAAGAAGATCTAAAATATGATTTAATCAGATTAAATCAAAGACATGCAAAACTATTCTATAGAACTATTCTATTGTAGAACTAGTCATGCATATCTTCATGTTCTTAGATCCAAATCATTTAATTTTAATTTTTCTGATTTCAGATCTGATAACATCTCATGTGACAACTGAAATCACTTTATTTTCTAATTAAAATAAAATTAAAATTAGATCTAAATAATCTAGAACCATGGCTCTGATACCAGTTGAAGAAAAATTCTGATTTCTCGATCCAGGTTCGTCCAGATCTGATTAGATCAAGAGATATATTTCGAAAATTTTCTCTTGATCTCAATCAGATCTTGATATGTTTTAGATCTAATTCTTATTATTTTAATAAATAAACTAAAACAAGATAAATTAAATCAAATTTAATTTACCTGATTTGGGTAATCCTATTACCCTATAGATGATCCTGATTGCAGCGGAAGGTTCTGGATCTTAGCCACGCAAGCGCTTGGCCTCTACCGGTATCCACTCGGGTTGGATCTGGAGATCCTCTTCTTCTCTATCACACCTCCAAAAATCAGATCTGGATCTGATCTGGAGGATCTTCAAAACTCTTTTAAAGATCTGCAATCGTCCTTTTGCAGCAGCGCAGCCTTTTTGCTTTTGATCGCCTTTCCTTGATATGAATCGCACCAATCTAAATCCAAAACTCACTTTTGGACGTGGAGAGCAAGGGGAGAAGGTGAGACTATGGCATGGAGAAGGAGGGGAGAGGCAGCCTTGGGGCGTGGGAAATCTCTATCTTCATATCTCTGGAATTAGGGTTGGGCGCAGGGTCTTATTTATAGACCTCTTGTGATCCAACTCCTCTTCCTCTCAACCAATCACAACCCTTTGTGAAATCAGATCTAAATCTGATTGGTTGGAATAGAGACCCCTGGATTCCTTCTTAGAGGGTGCCTAAGACCAGTCAAACTGGATTCTTAGTAGAACTCTGATTGGAATCCAAAAGGGAGGTGGAGTCCTTGTCCAACAAGGACTCCTAGGCGCCTCCTACTTGGGCTCACGCTACCCTTGGCGTGCGCCCTTCTCCTTGCCAAGTTCTAGCAGGGGGACAGGCCCCCACCAGCTCTCCAATAGGTGCATGACATGTGGTCAAAAGTCAAAGGGTGAATGGTCAACGTTTGACCAGTCAAAGGTAGACTTTTGACCAAAGTCAAAGAACAAGAAATGGTAGGTGACCAAAAATGGCAGGTAATATCTTACAAATAAGACAACCTATTCTGACTTGGACAACCTCCAGTCAGATCATATGAAGGCCTCTGATTGAGCACAAACTCCTTTGGCTCAGTCAGGACAACTTATTTGTGATAGTAAAAGAAGAACGTTAGGTTCAATCGAGTGCTAGCACGATTTCCTTGAACCTAATTGAATCTCATTCAGATCAATTGAACTAGATCAGTTCAATTGATGATCACCAAATTCAAACCCTTGTTTGTGTGACCCAGTTAGGTTCAGTTCTGTATGGTAATGGGATATGTCATGATCTCTATCATAGACATCATCGAAACTCCTTTCGATGGATCAGAACTCTTCTGATTCGAACAGCTAGAATGATCGATCATCTAAATCATTCTAATTGCTCCCAAAATCCACCAGTGACACCTAGCAATATATGGTGGCAACCCATCAGAGCTGAATGTGAACCTCTTGGTGCAGCTACCTATGTGTGATTCAGTTCTTCTATCTTGAGCCCCGATCAGATTAGGGTTAAGGTGAACTCATCAAACCCTAGTCTCTGTCATATGATGTAATCATTCGATTCGAGTCCAATGTGAAAATCTAAATAGAAACTCTTTCTATTATTTCACTCTACCATGGCCATGGATTTCTGGACTTGATTCTCATGATCATCATAGGGCTACTCCTCTACCACCGAGGTAGATAGATCCCATCTTGATGCAATCCAGTTCCTACAATGAACATGCTATAGCCAACATACACCTCAGGATTCCATATGGCTAGGAGACCGAGTAATGGTGTAGTCAAACTATAACACCCTCAAGGTGAACTGCCGATGCATCTCAGGTCAAAGAACCAGACACACTACTGCAGCATCGAGTCAGTCATTGACGAGAAGGTAGACTCCCTAATGACTACTCGAGGTGGTCACGCTCAGTGCCCTCGTTCTCTAACGAGTACCTGTACTCTCGCTCTGGTGTCTCCACACCGTAGACTCAAGACTCATCTACTAAAGAGAAGCGATCGTACACCAACCTTCCGGATCAATCACCATCCTCATGATGATCCTATAGTCAGGAGCTGTTTATGAGTTAATAATGATTATTCATGTCTTAAATTTTCAACTCTTGAAAATATGAATTATCATTACCATTAACTCAAAAGATGTATCACAGACACTAAATACACAGGTGTGATAGAAAATAACCCATTTCATTAATTATAGTCAAAATTATAATTTTGCCCCTAGAAGTGTATTACAAGTGTCAGCCAATTCTGGCTTCTAGGGCACATATATCTAACAGTCTGGTTGAAGAAAAATCTAGAAAGAGTTCGACTAATGGAGAAGTCTATCTGAAGGAATTTGACTAGTAGAGAAGTTTGAAAGAAGTTTGACTGGCATGATAGTCTAGCTGAAGGAGAAGTCCGACACTCTCAATAGAGCATGAAAGTTCATCTGGAGGAAGCTCTACCAAAAGAGGGCTGACTGCCTGGGGTGGAGGAGCTCGGCCACCCCTACTATTCAAGCTCATCTGGACGAAGTCTGAAGGAATCTTGCAAATTCGATCCAGGCTCAATCTTGGTTGTCCCTACCAAATGGGATCATTCAATGATCAGATATCTAGCCAAACTTCGGCAGGAGTGGGTTTACCCCCAACAATAGTCTCCCTACTCTCGAGTTTAAAATTCGAAGGAAGAAAGTATAGATTCGACTGCCGAAGTTCTTTTTGACTTTCTGTGCTCATCAGGATGAGATATTTTGGCATTTACCACACTGGCGTTGAAGCTCTTTAAATTCGAAGTGAGTTTGAGAAGATAGTCATTCAACTTTTCTACCGCAATACTGCCCCAAGCATGGCGCAATTGAGGATTTGCCTGTAGCCACTACTCTACCATGATGAGTGGGACACGTGGCACTCACATTTCGATCAAATGAGATCTGCCATCATAACCATCTCGGGCTTCTCTTGGCTATTTAAGGTCTTCTGCCACCTTCAAAATTCATTCTTGCCTGAGTCTTCTTCTTCCTTTGGCACCTACTCTTCTTCTATCCGAGATTTTCAATTTCTCCCTTCATCTTCCCTGGTTCCAGGCATTCCTCCATCCAATTTTTGTCGCACCCATTGTCTCTTTATCATTCTTAATCAACCTAGGTCAGCCTCTCAACACCTATTTTCAATTACTCTTGCCTCTTTTACTTTTTGTTCTTTTGGTTTTTTCGTACAAGTTTTTGTACTTTATTTTTTCTTTCTTTTTGGGGGTTTTTCAGAAGGTTTACTTCGATCTGAATGTCTTTTAAAACTTTTCAATCCATCAGTTCTTGGAGCTCGTCTGGACCAATCTTCCTAGATCCTGCCCCCTTAACCAAGGTTGAGCCTAGGAACATATCTCATTAGCCTTTCATTCTAGACACCATCCCTTCTATCCTTACTCTGAATGACCTCTTCTTGATAGGATATAGTATGAACACAAGGTCAAAGATTCAATCCCTTCCTCTAGTGTCAATTCTGTTGATGTAAAATCTAGTTATCGTCGGATCGAGATTGGAGTCGGAGAAGATGAGGTCGCCGTTGGTGACCTGCAAAATAAATCTCATCTGAAGTTGGAGGTGGGGGATCTGGAAAGATCCTTCGACGATCAAGTTAGCTCTCTTGACCAATAGAAATGGAGTGCTCAAAAAGATTTTAGCAGGATTTTTAGAAAGAAATCAAGAGTTTTAAGAAGAAAGCATCTCTAGAGGATCTTTTATATAGGTGGAGTCTGTAACAAACTGATAGTAGCAGTCGTAACTATCTGATAGTGGATTGTTCAAGGCCACATAGAGTTTGTTATAGGAGGTAGTGTCTATTGTCATGATGTGCCAGCTAGAGTTCGGATGGGATGACTGTAGGTGATGGAGCATCCTTCACTGATGTTGTTCTAGAGGAGCTCGAAGGTTCTTGAGATCGGTTGTGCATGGATCATTATTCGCCATATTGAGAGTCAGTGCTAAGATCCTTCTAGGTAGCTGGAAGGAGTTCAAAAGTAGTTTAATGGAAGAAGAAGTTCAGAAGGAGTTTGACTGGTAGAGAAGTCTGGCTGAAGGAGAAGTTTGGAAGGAGTTCGACTGATGGAGAAGTTCAACTGAAGGAGAAGTCCAAAAGAAGTTCGACTGGTGGAGAAATCTATTTGAAGAAATTCGACTGGTGCGGTAGTCTGGCTGAAGGAGAAGTCCGAAAGGAGTTCGATTGGTGGTGAAGTCCGTTTGAAGAAATTCAACTGATAGAGAAGTCCAGAAGAAGTTCGACTAATATGGTAGTCTGACTGAAGGAGAAGTCCGGCATTCTCAATAGAGCATAAAAGTTCATCTGGAGGAAGTTCTACCAAAAGAGGGCTGATTGCCTGAGGTGGAGGAGCTCGGCCACCCCTACTATTCAAGCTCATCTAGATGAAGTCCAGAGGGATCTTGCGAATTCGGTCGAGGCTCAATCTTGGTTGTCGCTATCGGATGGGATCTTTCAGCGATTAGATATCTGGCCAAACTTCGATAGGAGCGGATTTACCCCCAATAGGTTGCATGATCCTAGAGATTTTTTAAAGATTTAATTATATGGTCAACAATTAGGCTAATAGTATTGATAGAAAATGGTGGGTGATAATGGATATCTTCACCAACGTCAAGTGATGGTGAAGATTATGTTGGGGTTAAAGAAACACAAACATAATTATATCCAAGATAAATTCTACCTCTTGTGTGCTAATTAAAATAGGTAATAACTCAATAATATTAAATCTAGAAAATATAAATAAAATCAAGTGTAAGGACACCAGATTTGTGTTATGAAACTTTCACTATTTAAAATAATAAGATTGCTATAGGTCTTCTCTAGATCAACTAGAGGTTATACAAATACATTTTCAAGACTAAATCTTGGTTTCCACAACAAAAATATTTATCATCAATAAGATGGATTTCAATGATAAATAGGAATAGAGGATAGATTTCACCAAACATAGATGTTTGAAATAATTTATAGAGAAGGCTTTTCAATGATTAGAACTGCTCAATTTGTAGCTCTCAATACTGGAAATAACATACTAAAATTTCATCAAAATTAGAATAAAGTTAGTTGTCCAATCATCTGACAAAGAAGCCTATTTTCGAAATCTTTTTTCTGCTTCAACAAGTTTCCATCGTGCTCCCCTTTGTATCGCGTACAACTGGGCCTCATACGAGTGCTAAAAGGACTCTTTCTTTCTATTTTAAGTTATGGTTGTGGTTGCTGGATCCCACTACATGGGCAAGACATAGCCAATAAATCTCCCTATCATGCCTATGTAAGGAGGACTAGCAAACCAATACTAGCTTTATAAACTGCAAGCTTCTCTATAGGCAATGGCTTAGCCAGCATATCCAAAGCATTATTATCTGTATGAATCTTCTCCAACTATAACAACTTTATCTCTAAAGCATCCCATATCCAATAATACCTCATATCAATATACTTCAACCTTGAATGGAAAGTCAGATTCTTACTAAGATGAATTGCACTTTGACTATCACAATATAGGATAAATTTTTCTTGCCTCAGACCAAGTTTCTCAAAGAACTTCTTCATCCACAATATCTCTTTGCTGACTTCTGTCATTGTAATATACTTTGTCTCTGTAGTTGATAAAGTAATACATTTCTGTAGTCTAGACTGCCATGAGATAGCTCCCTTTGAAAGAGTCATTAGGTATCTCGATGTAGACCTCCTAGAATCAACAGTGCCTGCCATGTTTGTATCTATATATCCATCCAACACATGTTTATCAACACCAAAATATAGACATACTCTAAAAGTGCCTTTGAGATACCTGAGAATCTATTTTACTATAGCCCAATGCTCCTTCCTAGGATAAATAGAAATCGGCTAACAACACCAACAGCAAGAGAAATATCTAGTCTAGTATACATCATAATGTACATCAAACTGCCAACTGCATATGTAAAAGGGATCTTTTGCATTTCCATCTTCTCTTCCTCACTAGCAGGATACTGTTTAGAGTTCAATCAGAAGTGACCTGCAAGCAGAGAGCTAATTGATTTAGAGTTGCTCATCTGGAACCTCTCTAACACCTTCTCTATGTATCTTTCCTGAGATAGCCACAATCTCTTATTTTTTCTATTATGGATAATTCTTATACCGAGTATCTACTTCGCTGATCCCAAGTCTATCATAGCAAAGCACCTACTCAATTTAGCCTTCAAGCTCTGAATTTTCTTGGCATCATGATCAACAATCAACATGTCATCAACATATATCAGGAGAATAATGAAATCATCATCATTGAACATCTTCACAAATACACAATGGTCAGAAGTGATTTTATTGTACCCATGATCCATCATGAAGGAATCAAATTTTTTGTACTACTATTGAGGAGCTTGTTTCAAACCATACAAGCTCTCCTTCAATCTACATACCAGGTTCTCCTTGCCTTTAACTATGAACCCCTTGGCTGCTCTATATAAATTTTCTTTTTAAGGTCACCATGCAGAAATATTATTTTCACATCAAGTTGTTCAATCTCTAAATTTAGGCTGTCTGCCAAACCAAGAATAACTTGGATTGAAGACATCTTAACCATGAATGAAAAAATCTTCTCAAAATCAATATCCTTTTTCTAACTGAAGTCCTTTATAACTAGTCTCACCTTGTACCTTGATTATGGTCTGTGTTCTTCTGTCTTAAGTCTGAACGCCCATTTATTCTCGAGTACTGTCTTCCCCTTGGATAGCTCCACCAAATCAAAGGTATAGTTCTCATGCAATGATTTTATCTCTTCTTGCATGGCTTCAAACCATTTTTTCTTTCGTGCATATAACATAGCCTCTTAAAAGTATTGTAGCTCTCCCCCATCGATCACCATCACATACTCATGTGGAGGACATCTTTGAGAAGGATTACGCTCTTTGTTAGAGCTTCTCAGCTGCTATTCTATTATTTGCTATGTAGGAGCTTGCTCACCATGCTTATTTAATATACTGTCACCATATATAGGCTCATCATTCATCACATCATCATACTCTATAGTCTATCCATCATCAACATCTGCTCTAGCTTGAGACACAAGAGGTGGATCAATAAATAACTCTGCAGTAGACTCTAGTTTATTTACTTTCTTCATGTCCTTAATGGTTTGATCTACAAAGAATACTATGTTTTGACTTCTAACCAGCTTTTTCTCTACTAGATCCCATAGCCTTTATCCAAATTGCTCTTGTCCATATATACCTAAGAAAGATGCACTCCTTTGATTTGCTATCAAGCTTTGACCGCTGATCTTTAGGAATATGAAGAAAGGCTTGCATCCAAATACTCTGAGATAGTCATAAGAAATTGATTTTCCTATCCGTACCTTCTCAAAAACATCATCGTCGAGGGCATATGAAGGAGAGAGATTAATCAGGTCAAATGCAGTCCTTAAGTTTCACTCCAGGAGCTAGGCAACTTTGACTAAGAAAGCATGCATCAGACTCTCTCAATAATGGTGCCGTTCATCCTCTCGGCCACTCCATTTTGCTGAGATATCTTAGGGATAGTCTTCTCTAATCTAATAGTATCTCTTAAATGGATCTCAGTATTCATCACTATTATTTTCTTGGATGTATCTTAGTTTTTTTTCTTTCTCCCTTTCAATACTAGCATGAAATTCTTTAAAGATGTTGAACACCTAGTCTTTAGATCTTAAAGCAAAAGCCCATAACTTTCGAAAATGATCATCAATAAAGGTAATAAAATATAGTGCACCACTAAGTATCTTAGTGGTCATGGAGCATACATCAATGCGAATTAAATCTAGCACGTATGATCTCCTATATGAGGGGAGCTTATGAAATGAAACCTTATGCTGCTTGTTATATAAATAGTGAGTGCAAGATCTCAAATATGTACCTTTAAAAAAAAGTAGGTTATATCTAGATAGAGCATAAAGTCTCTTCTCGCTCAGATGATCAAGTCGTTGATGCTACAAGTCTGTAAAGATCTCCTCAACTATATTTATCTCTTCATTGCACATTTTAGCCAATGATCTGTAAAAGCCAGTTGTCCTGCCTTTTGCTATAATCAAGGAACCATTGGTGAGCTTCCATTTTTTTTCACCAAAGCAAATAGAGTAGCCCTCATCATCTAGGACATAGGTAGAAATCAAGTGCAACTAGATATCAGGAACATGCCTCATATTTCTCAATAGTAGTCTACATCCGGTGTTGGTCTCCAAGCAAATATCTTCCATGCCCATAATTTGAGCTACCACATTATTTCCCATCCTAGTATGCCCAAAATCACCTTTGGAGTAGTATGAAAAGAAGTCTCTCCAAGATATAACATGGTATGTGGCAGTTAAATCAATTACCTAATTGGGTTCCTGTGAGATTAATACACTCATCATCATAGACAATCATGAGCTCATCATTAAATACAACTGCAGTCATACTCTATGTCTCTTTCTTTTCAATACCTTTATCTTGATTCCTTTTGTACTTTCTGTACTCTCTTTGAAAATGCTCTGACTTATTATAGTAGTAGCAAGTGACACCATTCTTGGACTTTGATTGGCCTCTAGATTTCTCCTTGTCTTTCCTATCATGGGACTCATCATCCTTTTTGCTGTAAGAGGGTCTATTTTTGCTTCTTCCCCTTTGCTCCATAACCATTGCCTCAGAACCTGCATTTATCAAATCATACTCCTTTCGTCTGTTTGCTTTATTCAATATACTATCCTTCACTATGAAAGAAAAAATATAGGATTTCTAGCATGTATTTTAAAATTTTTTCAAAATTCTAATAGTGAAAGCAGAAGATTAATCTAATCAATTTATAAAAATATACATCTAAACCCTAGATCTAGGATCTAATGACATGATTCATGCATGAAAATAAATCTAAAAATTAAATAAAATCTAAAAGATAACATGTTGATCATATCAACATCAATCAAAATCTAGATCTGATCTAGACTATAATTGAGATCGAACCTTAATACCTTTTTAATGGATTGGGATCTTCACTTGTTGATTTGAGGTTGAGGATGTTGTTTTGAGCTGCACACATATCTGGCCTCTATGAGAAGTCCACATGAAGCCCTGATCTAGATCTGAAGTCCAACAATCTGAAAATCAGCACAGTGTATTAGCACCATGTTGATCCTTCTTTAATGGTTGATGCTGAATCTCCTTCTTCGAACAATTTAGATTTCCAAAGATCAAAGCAGGAGAAGGGACGATCTGGAAGAAGCTTTGTTCCTCGCATTTTTCTTTCAAAAAGTTGGTGGTAGAAGATCTAAAGGAAAACTTAGAGAAGACCTTTCTTCTCTCTTACTTTTCTCTCACCAAGACAATAGATTTGTGCCTTTACAAAATCCCACGCCCATGATCCTTATGCACCCAAGGTTCCCATGCCCAAGAACTCTCTCTTAGGTATAAAAGCTGGAAAAAAAATCATGGCCTAACTTTCTTTAAATAGAGAGATGTGAGAGAGTCTCTGTCTAGGTCAAACACCTAGATAAAAGAGTCCAAATGAGACAAGGATTGGGGCACCCAACTCTTGGGTGCCTCCTCCAAATTTTTAGGCATGGAGACTCAGGTTTTGGTGCATAAAACCTTCCACAATTTTGATGAAAAATCAGAGAAAAATAGGAGGGTTGGTGCCATAAGTCGATAGAGTTTTGGGTTTGTAAAATATCAAATAGAGTTTGAGATCATGACTACTTCTTAGTTTTGATCAAATGCAAAACCACAAACCATCCAAGAAGGATATGGGGTGCAAGGGGAACTCATGGCATGATGTACCCCATGCCAAACTTTAGATAAGTTGGTGTGGGCATGGGTAAAGATGGCATGTAGAGATAAGGTGGTGCAAGAAAAAAGTTCTAGTCAAACTAGGACTTCATGCTTTGACTAGTCAAACCAAATCTTTAGCCCAATTAAAATAGATCTTATTATAACCTATTTAATGATGTTCCTAATACAATTAAAAATCTAATTAAATTAGATTAAATTTAATTTAATTTTAATTTAAATTTTTAATCAAATTAGAAATTACGTGCACTCAAATCTTAATTCAATTGGGAATTATTTTTTCTTATAATTGGCTTATCCAATAAATCAATTGGACTTGATCCAATCAAGCCAAATCAAATCTAATTGAATTATATTCAATTAGACTTGATCTCATCCCAATTGCTCAATCAAATTGAGTCAATTATCAATTTGATTACTAATCGATCCTCGTATAACACTTGTATTAGGTCAAACATCAATCATATTGAATGTATAATCCTAAAATGATTCTTAATTGTTGATCAACCATCCGATCAGATTAAGATCTTTAATATGTGATCCCATAGATTTGAATCTAATCTAGTATCATAGAAATAAATTTTTATACCAATCGAAGTGACCATCTAGTAATGGTACTCGACGGTCGGATAGATCGAATGTGTAAAGCAATGCTCTTAAAACCCATATGGATATGGTTTTCATATAATTCATCCTTTTAACCTAAATACCCTTAGGACAACTCAGGGTTTAACTGTTAACCCTAAATAGGTCATCCACATTATATTTCAAAATATCAAATCTATCATATGGATTATCTTGGCCAAGATTTTGTAAAATTGAAATATAGCATTGCATTATCTCCAAACTCTTGAAGTGGTCAATTCCATCTTGATCACTCACTGACTTTATAAATACTTGATTATGCCTAAAAATCTTTCGTCACTAAATTAAAAATTTTGGTAGTCCAGCATCAAAGCATAGTGAGTTGCTTGTAAGCCACCATGGTGATCTCAGATCTAAAAGATACTTATATCCATATCCCATCAAAGCAAGTTTTGATAGCATAATGCTCTGAAGTTGATCATGTTTAGTGATGATGTACCCCTACATCTCATCAGTATCTCCATGCTCCTTGGTTAAGAGGACAACCAACCTATATAGTACAAAATGATCTACACTCGATAAACATTGTCGTCCTGATTAATAACATATCATTTGATCATGAATAATTTTAAGAACTTATCGATAATTTTTTTCTTTATCGAATCTAAATAGACCTAAGAACTTCATCACAATACAAGAGTTTATTAGAAGATGTAAATTTATGATGAAAATGCTAGAATAAACTTTTTATTCATTGATAAATCATTTACATTTACATTGATAGCTCAACTATCAATAGTCTAATGATTGGCTTTGGGATATATTTTCTAATAATTCTCACTTATCTTAAAGCCACTTGATACAGTATCTAATATCCATCTTCAACTTGTGGTCATTGAACTCTTTTACCACCAAGGCTTTAGTTAAGGGGTTGGCCAGGTTTTTCTTTCCATCGATCTTTTGAAGGTTGATGTCACCTCAATCCACGATCTCCTAGATCAGGTGGTAGCGATGTAGTTTATGCTTCGTCTGCTGGTGTGCCTTCGATTTCTTTGCCTGTGCAATGGCTCCAGTGCTGTCGCAGTAGAGCATGATCGGACCATCTAGGAAGGATGCTACTTTGAGCTCGGTGATGAACTTTCTCAGCCATACAGCTTCATTCATAGCATTGGATGCCATGAGGTACTCCACCTTGCAAACTGAGTTTGCTACAATATGCTGCTTGAAACTCTTCTAATAGATGGCTCCATCATTCAGGATAAAGATATAACCCAACACACACTTGCTATCATCATGGTTAGATTGAAAGCTGGAGTTTGTAAATCCCATAAGTTTCAAATCTGACTCACCATAGATTAACCACTGATTCTTAGTATTTCTTAAATACTTAAGAATGGTTTTCACCACATTTCAGTGATAGATTGGTATCTATTCACTACTCCTAATAAGTATGCCACATATGATCTCGTACATGTCATGGTGTACACGATAGATCCTATTATCGAAGCATATGGAATTCTACTCATACGCTTTCTCTTTATAGGCATTATCGGACAATCCTTCTTAGAGAAAAAAATTTTATGACCTATCGGTAGATAGCTCTTCTTGAAAATTTTCATGCTGAACCACTTCAATATAGTTTTTATGTATGTGGACTAGGATAACCCAAGCATCCTCTTAGATTTATCTCTGTAGATCTTCATCCCTAGGATGTAGGATACTTCATCCAAGTTCTTCATGGAGAATTGAGATGACAGCCATACTTTTATTCCTTGCAATATGGGAACATTATTCTCGATTAAGAGAATATTATCTACGTATAGAATAAGGAATGTCACTACTGGACCATTTGCCTACTTATATATACAAGATTCTTCTCTATTATTAATGAAGTCATACGCTTTGATCATCTTATCAAAATACATGTTCTAACTCCAAGATGTCTGCTTCAATCTATAAATGGATCTCTGAAGCTTGCACACTTTAGGCTCATTTGTGGATATGAATCCTTCAGATTGTATCATATACGCCTCTTCGGTTAGCTCTCTATTTAGAAAAGCTATCTTCACATCTATCTATCAGATTTTATAGTCCAGATAGATAACTATCGCAAGCAGAATCCAAATGAATTTGAGCATTGATATAGGAGAGAACATCTCATCATAGTCAATACTATAAAGTTGATGATACCGCTTGGCAACTAGATAAGCTTTATAGATCTATACCTTCTCATCTGCATCCTTCTTCCTCTTGAAGACCTACTATACCCAATGGATTTTACCCCTTTAAGTGGATCAACCAATGTAATACATCGTTGACCTTCATGGACTCTATTTTAGATTTCATGGCCTTAAGTCATTTCTTAAAATCAGGTCTCTACATAGCATCCATATAGGTGATCAAATCCTCATCGTTCTCATCAAGTTTGATAGGATTACCATCCTAAATTAAAAAATCATAGTATCTATCCGACTGACGTGGTACTTTATCGAATCATCTTAGTAGTGAAGGTACAATAGGCTCCGGGTTTGATCTAATCAAATCCAATTTTGGTTTAGCTACTGATGTCAATTTTTCTATCTATTAAACTCTCTCAAGTTCAACCATAGAGGCAATAGTTCTATCACCAAGAAACTTTTTTTCTAAAAAGATTGCCTTAAGGTTGGCGAATATCTTTAATTTGTTCATTAGCTCGGTAGAAAATATACCCTTACTTTCTTTGAGGTACCCTATGAAAGTGCATTTATTAGACCTAGGTCCAAGTTTATCTGTCATAAATATTTGACATAAGCCAGGCATCCTCAGACCCTAAGATATGAGAGTACTGGCTTGCATCCTATCCATATCTCATATGGGATTTTAACTATAAACTTATTCGGAATCCTATTCAAAAGATAGAAAGCCGATTCGAGTACATATCTCCAGAAGGATATTGACAAGCTAGCAAAATTTATCATGGATCGGACCATGTCTAACAGAGTTTGATTCCTCCTTTCAGACATACCATTATGTTGTGGTGTTCCTGAAGGAGTCTATTGGAAGAAAATTTTATTTTCTCTCAGATATGTGAGAAACTCACTAGAAAGATATTCACCTTCTTGGTCAGATTGAAGAATTTTAATATTTTTTCTAGTTTATTTTTCTATTTTATTTCAGAATCTTTTGAACATTTCAAATGAATCTGACTTGTATTTTATCAGATAGACATACCCATACTTGGATAGGTCATTTATGAAAATGATGAAGTAGAAATATTCATCTCTAGTACTTATGCTCATAGATCCACATATATTAGTATGTACTAGACCTAAGAGCTCAGTAGCTCTTTCATCTTTTCTAGTAAAAGATGACTTGGTCATTTATTCAAGAAGACATGACTGACAGGATGAAAGTGATTCATAATCACTAACTTTAAGGATTCTCTTTGGATCAACCTATTTATCCTATTCTTGTTAATGAGACCTAGCCTACAGTGCCATAGGTAGATATTAGATATATTATCTAATCTAGGGTGCTTGCTAATAGAGTAGACTACATTAATAGGCTATGATATTTTATAGATTTCATTGCTCAAATGTCTAGAAAATGTTATAACACTATTCAAAATGATATCATAAAATTCTTTTTTTATTAAAATTTTATAATTATTTTTTATTAAAAGGCCTATAGAAATGATATTAAAAAAGAAACTAGGATAATGTGACAAACACTAAGAACAATAAAATGAGACTCAAATACAAGTTTCATGATCCTTAATTCTAGAACTAAAACTTATCCTCCATCTCCAATATTTAGAAATCTTTTTCCTTATTCGAATCTCCTACTAACTTGCAACCTCTGCAATAAATTATAAATATGATAAGAGCTTTCGATATCCAATACCTAGTTAGTAATATCACAAATAGAGATATTGCAAGGAGTTATCATATAAGTACAATGCCCAGAAACTATTTATTTTTTTCTCGGCTTGTTTGGATCTAGGAAAGCAATATATTGAGGATAGTTTCTCTTCCAATGCCTCTGCTTCTTGCAGAAGAAGCACTCTACTTGACTCTTATCGGGCTTGGATTCTTGGTCTGGCCCTACATTGATGTTCCAGTCTGAACTTGCACCTTCTTTGTCTTCTTTTTCTTATTCTTCTTTTCTTTCTTAAAGGGTCAAGAACCAGAAGAAGATCCTCCCACCAGATTCACAGACTTTTTATGGAGCTGGTGATCCTTCTCAAAGTTCTGAAATAATCCTAGCAACCCATGGTAATTGACTTCAGACTTTATTATTCTATAATAAGTGAGAAAGGGGAGGTACGACTTGGACAAGAAGTTTAGTATAGCATCTTTTCCTAGCTGCTCGTGTAAGAAAAAGTCGAGCTTGCTCAAACGCTCAATCAACTCGATCATATATAATACATGATCAGTTACTGATACGCCACCCTTTATTTGGGCATTAAAGATGGTATAATTAGTCTTGTGCCTCTCAATATCGTCGAGTATACAAAAAGACTCGTTCAACACTTGAAGCATGTCTTCTGGCTAAGCTGACTCAAATTTGTGACTGAACTCGTCACTCATAGCCACCAGCATGATGCAACATATCGTTGTTCGGTCACTGAGCCATTTCTAATAAGTATCTCTGATTGTCCTACGTGCATTCAGGGCTGACTCCTCAGGTGTCGAATCTATCAGAATATACAAGATCCATTTATGCTCAAGGATAATCTTCAACTTTTGGTATCAACAATCGAAGTTGGATCCCATCAATTTATCATTGTCCAATAATGATCGGAGCGATAGGATAGTGGCCATAACTACATAAAAAAAATAAAATCTAATTAGTAAATAATTTATTAAATCTAAAGATTTAAATTTTAATTAAAAATTTCTCCTACTATTTTATTTGAATGGGTAGCTTCTATCTCCAATCTGAAAAATTATCCTAGTTTCTTAGTGGGTATTAGAATCCACATAGACTGCACATAAGTCCGACTTTGGCCGATCAACCCATGTACATCTATGGGTAGGTTTATAACTAATTATTTTTTTAAATAACTTCTAATAATTTAATTTTACCTTAGTCCCTAATTAGTAGGCTTTGACCTCCACTGAGAAGGTTTGGTTAGGTTCAACCACTAACATGACTACACTTAGTCCATCTAACCAATGAATAATTAAGCCCAACTTTAGTTGGTCAATCTAACCACCATTTAGAGAGACGCGGTCAAGAAATCATATTATGAATAATAATTTTAATAGTCAATAAGCACCAGACCTTTGTGCCTTCAATGATTGTCCACCTAATGGATTCATTATCACTCAACTTAATGAATGACTATGATCTAGTTATCACTATAACTATTTTATTTTTAAGAACCTAATAATTTTAAAAGATTTAATTAATTTGATTTAAAAAAAAAGAGTCAGATGAACTAGCTAATCATGATCCTCCCAGTGACTTCACTAAGTCAGATTAAGGGAGACCATAGATAAGCTAGGCTAGAAGCACCTAAATCAGTCATACTGATTTACCTAGCTAACATGGGTCAGCTCAAATTGTCAAGTGATTTGATCAAAATATAACTTCACCGAGAAGGCTAGGTAAGTGAGATTGGTAGGAAGGATATGCCATTAACTCATCAAAGATCGAATCAGTGCAAGTAGCTCCCAATTAATGACCATCGATCAAAGCTGCCAGACTTACCTTAGATACCAACTGGTTAATTAGTTTTGATTGGATCCACCTAATAGTTTGGACTAGATCATTTAACCAAGAATCAAGTCCATTTGGTTCTCGTTAAAGATACGAACTTGACCAACTACAACTATTATAATTAATCTAGAGAATTCTTGACCTAATCTAAGATAATATTTGATTAGATTTAGTTAATTCTCTAATTAAGTCTATTCTTTAATCTAACCTTAGGTCTAACCCAATTAATGGACCTAATTTATTCTAACCCATTAAACCAAGTTTTATGATTTGTCTCTTAGGATCTTTAATTCATAATCCTAGATCCTAAACAAAATAACTTTTAATTCTTAATTAAGTTTTGGACTAAGGGTTGGGATTTGATATTTTAAAAATAATTTTTATATTTATAAAATATTTTTATAATGTTGGTGCAGAATCTGGTTGACGTCGAATCGAGATGGAGTTGGAAAAAAAGAGGTCACTACTGGTGACTTGCAAAATAAAGTCCCATCCAGAGTCAAAGGTGGTGGCTCTAGTAGGATCCTCCGACGATCAAGTCAGCTCTTCTGACTAATAAAAATGGAGTGCTCAGGAGACTAAGGAGCAGAGTAACGACAAAGAGAATGAGAGATTAGAAAAAATATATCTAGAGGATCTCTTATATAGGCGGAGCCTATAACAAACTTATGGTGACAGTCATAACCATCTGGTAGTGGATCGTTCAAAGCCACATGGAGTTTGTTACGGAGAGTGAGTGGTTGTTTGTTGTGACGTGCCGGTCTATGGGATTTAATTATTGAAGATCGGATAGGACATCCATGGATGGTGAAGAACTTCTAGTTACAGTAGTTCTGGTGGGATTCAGAAGTCCTTAAAATCAAACACACATTAACTAATATTTATTGCATTAAAAGAAGATGCCGAGGTCCTTTTAGTAGCGGAGAGAAGTTCTTCTTGGAAAGAGTCCCTTTGGACATTTGGAAGGAGAAGTTTGAAAGGAGTTCAACTGGAGGAGAGGTTCGAAAGGAGTTCGACTAGAGAAGGAATCTATATGAAGGTGAAGTTCAAGAGAAGTTCAACTGATAGAGAAGCCCGTTCAAAGGAAAAGTCCAGAAGGAGTTTGGAAGGGTTACGGTTGGCGGGAGTTTGACCAGAAGGAATTGAGGCACATATGGACAATGAGCTCCTCACAGGTTACCATAAGGGGTTCAGCTTGAGAGGAATTCGATCGGAGGTCTCAAGATGGTTCGCAAAGATCCACCACACTTAATAAGGAGTAGGAGTTCGTCCCAGGGAAGCTTCTCTAGCCTAGGATCTTTGATATGGGACCTAATGGTGATAGTAAGACTTGGCTTGAAGGAGACCTGGTTGGAAAGGAGTTCGGCCTACTTTCAAGTTGGCTAGGCCATACTACTCGATGAATGGATACTTAGTACTTCAACTGTCTAAGCGACTGCTTTCACTATTCAAGTTTGTCTAAAGGAGGTTTGACTGGGGGAGAGCTAACTACTCATAGTGGAAGAATTTAGCTACTTGTATTATTCAAGCTCGTCCGAATGAAGCCTATAACATCTTATAGATTCTGGAGTTAGCTTGTATGGTTGAAGATCGGCCATCTTGGGATGAACTAGAGTAAGAACCTTCATTGGTCAAAGTTCGTCCATGGTTGTCACCACTGGATGGGGTCACCTTGAGATTGGCCGAACTTCAGCAGGAGCGGGTTTATCCCTAACAATAGTTTTCCTACTTTCGAGTTCGAAGTTTGAAGGAAAAAAGTGAAAATGCAACTACCAAAGTCCCCTTCCTTTTTGATCTATTTTTTTTTTGCTTTTCGCATCCATCAGATGGAAAGTTTTGACGTTTACCATGCTGGTGCCAAAGTTTCATAAATACGAGGTGATCTGAAGAGACTCTTTTTTTTTTTTTGAAATCCCTACCAGAGTTCTGCCCAAGGTACGGTGCCATTAAGAATCTACCCATAGCCAGCCTCCTACCATGATGAGTCGGACATGCATCAATTGGGGGCCGACGGGAAGGGATCTATAATCATAATTGCTTTAGCTCCTTGAGGATATTTAAACCCGTCCTCCTACTTTGAGTCCTCATTTTGCTTGAGACCTTTGCCTTCTTCCTCCCATGCGAGAGTTCAGGCTTCTTCCTCCATTCTCTTTTGTTCCAGGCATTCTTCCATTCGATTTTCATCATGAATGTTGTCTCCTTGTTCTTCCCAGTCGACTTAGGTCAACTCCACAACCTTTCTCTTGATTATTTCTACTTCTTTTGCTTCTTATTCTTTCCATTTCTCTATGGGAGTTTTTACATCTTATTTTCTTTAATTTTTGGACATTTTCCTGATTTTATGTTGATCGAATTGTCTATCGAGGAATCTTGGTCGACCAGTTTTGGGACTTCGACCCATTTGGCCTTGATGGATCCATCCCTTAAGGATGCTGAACCTATTGAAATTACCTGGCCTCTCTTTGCACCTGCCACCATCCCTTGTAAACTTTGGCTCGATGATCTTTCGTTAATTAGGATCCTGTTCGAAATTTCTTTTGAATACGAGCTTGAACTCTTCGAACTTAGGGATCGAGCCTGCTTCCCTCCTCTTGGCCGAACTTATTTGTATATTGAAATCCTTCGTGCTGGACTTTGGCTGTCGATATCTTCTTTGTAGTCTATCTATTTAAGTTCTTAAATATTTTCTTTGCCGCTATAGCACCGAATTTATTTAGGTTCATCATAGGATTTCTCTCTTTGTGTACTATGGCCAACGTTCGACCTTCCATCTCCTTATTTCGTAACTTTTTTATCTTCAAACACCATCCGACTGCAAGAGATTGATGGCACGTGATAGGTACACGATGCTGTCGTTAAGACACCGTGTTTATCAATTTAAATCCGACTCTTTACTTTTTAAACTAATTAAAAATTATGAAGAAAGTGGTGAGTCGGGTCGAATCCACAGAGAGGCAATGATTTATTTCTAAAATCTTTGATTTTATTTTTTTTTTAAGAAAAGAAAGCAAAGATTAAAGTCGAAAAATAGATCTATAAATAAAAATAGAATTTAAGTTATGCAAAAATAAATTTGATACTAAGATCTACTATTTAGATCTTAGCAACTACTTATAGTAAAATTAAAGAGCAATAAAGAATAAATAATTTAAAGAGCTAGAATTGAAAAGAATAATGAAACTTTCTTTATTAAATTTAAAACTAAGATGCAGAATTTAAATACAAGAAATTAAAGAAAATTCAGAATTTTAATACAAGAAATTAAAGAAAAAAAAACTAGATGAAGATCGCAGATCGGCGTAGGCATGAAGATGGCGTAGAAGACCGGCTCTTCTTCTCAGCAGCACCGCAGCTTTGAAGTAACCTTTAATCCCGAGCTTGACTTCCACCCTATACCTTAGCTTCTCTTCCAACCCCCTTTTCTTAGAGGCTTAGGATCCTTTTTATAGAGCTAGAAGAGGTATCTTTATTTCTAGAAGAGGTAGATCTTTATTTCTAAAAGCAATATGGGACTAATTCCCTTTGTAATCGTAAAAATTTGAATAAAATTTGAATAAAAACAATCCTGTTACGTCTCTGGTAAATCTGGTAAAATCTGGTAAAATCAGGCTATCCGATAGGAATCGAACGGTTCAAAAATCGTCAAAATCGGATGCCTATCAGCCCAGATCAGCTCGAATTGAATACTGGCCGTCCGATCGCGCTTGATCGAGGAAATCTGGCCGCAAATCGCGCTTCGGGAGTCCTGATCACCGCCGGGAGCGTTCTGGACCGTCGGATCGAAGCTGGAATCAGGCGCTGCCGTTTGATGGTGATCCGAGTGAAGTTGGCAACCGGAAAAAAATGCTGACCGTCCGATCTTAACCGCAATCAACCGCAACCGTCCGATCGCGCAATTACTGTTCCCATGGACCGCGTAGACCGGCCGCACCGCACACCGCAACCAATCAACGCTTCCGTCACCGAGTGAAATGACCAGATTGCCCTGTGAGCCGCGATAAAATTTTGTAGACCCTTTAAGGGTCTAGGTCCACCACGTGGCAGGCTCTGATTCGCCGGATTTTGCTGAGCTGGCGGTCCACGCCTGGATCGTAGACCGGCTGATGGCTTCAATGACTGAGTCGGCTTTGATGGCTCGGCTTCGCTTGGTGGCTCGGCTTGGCTTGGTGGCTCGGCTTGCGGAGTCGGCTGAGCCGTTTTCTTTTTTTTATTATTATTTTTTTTTTATTTATTTTATATATATATTTTTTTTAAAAATTCATATCTTTTTCATTTTAGCTCCGTTTTACTTGAAATTTATTTCGTTGTGATCAGAAAAATGAGATCTTTCTATTAATAATAAAATTTTATTTTTTAATTTTTATTATTTTTTTATTATTATTTTTTAATTAATTTTTTAATTAATAAAAATATGAATTTTTTAAAAATTATATATAAATTGATTGATAATTCTTAAAAATTAATATAAATTAATTAATAAATTAATACTTTTATTGGTGAATTTACGATGCTTATCACACCCCCCAACTTAAGCTTTGCTCGTCCTCGAGTAAAGAAAGAATTTAGTTTAAATCAATTACCATATTTTGTTGAGATCTTCTTTCACAAAAATAAATCTACAATTTAAGATCAAAAGTTTAGACAGTATCACTAACTAAGTATTGAGTTTCAGAAGTAAATTTCACAGCAGATTAATTAGAAACTTTCTTAGAGTTCATCTAAAGATTTTCAGCACTTTGTGTCGTGAATACTAACTTAGCATTTGGGTGTTGATTCAAAGGGCAAATGAATCTTCTTTTTATCACCTATTTTGGTTAGTTTTATATACTCCCAAGTTAAGCGCATGAATTAAGGTAGCTTTCACACTGCTTCTTTTTTTTTTTTTTTTTTTTTTTTTTTTTTTTTTTTTAAATTGTGCTGAGCATCCTGGCCTTCCCTTCACCATTTGATGTGAACTTTTACATTTAAGGTGCAAAGTTCTAGTTTAGGGCAATCCACATATACTCTATTTTTTGCACTCTCTCTTTTTTTTTTTTTTTTTTTTTTATTTAGAAGCAGGTAGCTCTTTCCTTAAATTCAAGTTTCTTTAATTGAAGTATATATAAACTATCAATTTTTAGTGATAATTGAATTATCAATTTTTAGTGATAATTGAATCCTCAATTTAGCCTTATAATCAAACACTTGCTGTGCTTCATTAGTGTGCATGTGCAAGTAGAAGTGCTGTTAGCCTTTAAATGACCTAAGTAGGTTGCTAATGGTCTGACCAAATAATCTGCTTCTTGACTCGCTACCATTATTAGTTAATACTTTCTAACTTTATTACTTATCCTAGTTTATTTTGCTTAAGATTCTCTTTCCCAAAATATGGTTTGTTCAAAATTTTTATTTTTATTATTATTATTATTATTTTTAATAGTTTTATTATTATTATATATATTATTTATTTATTTAGTTTAATTTTTTTTTTAAAATTTTTTTTTAATACTTTATTTATTTTATTATTATTATTATTATTATTATTATTAATTTTTATTTTTATTGATTTATTTATTTATATATATATATATTGTTTTATTTTATTTTTTTTATTATTATTATTTTTTTTTTTAAATATATATATTTTTTTTTACTTTTTTACCCAATTGAATTGACATTGTCCTCAATAAAAGAGTGTAAATTATGTTTATTTATTTAGCATGGGTCTTGAAGCTTATGATCCTTCTCCCACTTTTTGGTTCTCCAACTTAGCCTAAAAAATAAATAAATAAATAAATAAATTAGATTCAAGAAGTATTGGGTTGCCTCCCAATAAGCGCTAAGTTTATTGTCTTCAGCCAGACAAAGATGCAGTTTAATTCATTGTGGTTCTATTAATTGCACTTGATCAATATTTCGATTGTAATGATATCCCTTCAATATATGGTTTAAGCCTTTGGCCATTTACCTTAAAAAAATTTTTAGTCCTGGGATCATAGAGTTTAATTGCACCATGTGGGAATACATGATTAACTATATAAGGTCCATCCCATCTGGATTTTAAGTTTTCCAGGAAATAATCGAAGCCTTGAGTTAAATAACCAGACTTGTTGATTTGGCTCAAAGAGGTTTTTCCTTGAAATATGTTTATCATGGAAGGCTTTCATTTTTTCCTTATAAATTTTTGAATTTTCATAAGCTTCTTGCCTTAATTCTTCTAATTCACTTAATTGTAACATCCGATTGGAACCAGCTTTGTTTAAATTAAAATTTAATTATTTTATTGCCCAATATGCTTTATGTTCAAGTTCTACCGGAAGGTGACATGCTTTTCCATAGATTAATCTATAGGGAGACATTCCAATAGGGAGTTTTATAAGCTGTCCTATAGGCCCATAATGCATCATCCAATCGATCTGACCAATCTTTTCGATCAGGCCTAATAGTCTTTTGTAAGATATTCTTGATTTCCCTATTAGAGACTTCTACCTGACCACTTGTTTGCGGATGGTATGGTGTAGCTATCTTATGTGTCACCCCATATTTTCGTAATAAAGTTCTAAATTGATGATTTGTAAAATGGGTACCCCCGTCACTAATGATAGCACGTGGAAATCCGAACCTGGAAAAGATATTCTTCTGAATAAATTTTAGGACTACTTTATGATCATTGGTTCGAGTGTTGCTATTGCTTCAATCCATTTAGAAACATAATCGACAGCTACCAAAATGTATTCAAATCCATTGGAAGGTGGAAAAGGTCCCATAAAATCAATTCCCCATACATCAAAAATTTCTACCACTAAAATGGGGTTCAAAGGCATCATGTCTTTCTTTGAAATATTCCCTAAGGCTTGACACTTAAAACACTCCTGACTAAAAGTATGGGCATCCTTAAATAATGTTGGCCAATAAAAACCACTCTGTAATACTTTGGCCGCAGTTTTTCGTCCAGAAAAGTGTCCTCCACAAGCAAGAGTATGACAAAATTGTAAGATACTCCATTGTTCAGATTCAGGAACACATCTACGAATGATTTGATCAGCACAAATTCTAAAAAGCTCAGGATCTTCCCAAAAATAATATTTGATTTGAGCAAAGAATCGATCCTTTTCATTCTTAGACCAGCCATCAGGAATTTGTCCTATGACTAAGTAATTGACAATATTTGCAAACCAAGGAGTCTTTGTATGTGAAACTGTTAACAATTGTTCATCTGGAAAAAGATTCTCTGATTGATACAGGTTCATTATCTTTCACTAGGATCCTAGACAGATGGTCTGCTACAACATTTTTAGATCCCTTCTTATCTCGAATTTCAATGTCAAATTCTTGTAACAGTAAAATCCATCTAATTAATCATGGTTTAGCATCTTTCTTTGAGAGCAGGTATCTCAAGGCTGAATGATCCGAGTAAATTATGATTTTTGATCCTAATAGATATGATCTAAACTTTTCTAGGGCAAACACAATGGCTAGCAACTCTTTTTCAGTGGTGGTATAATTCATTTGTGCTTCATTCAGAGTTCTACTAGCATAATAGATCACTACAGGACATTTGTTTACCCTTTGGCCTAGGACAGCTCCTATGGCAAAATCTGAGGCATCGCACATAATTTCAAAAGGTAGTGACCAATTAGGAGGTTGTATGATTGGAGCTTTGGTCACAGCTTCTTTTAAAATTTCATAAGCTTTAAGATAATTTTCATCAAAGTTAAAAGAAACATCCTTAGCAAGCAGATTACACAAAGGACGAGAAATTTTAGAGAACTCTTTGATGAAGCGACGATAGAATCCTACATGACCAAGAAAAGATCGAATTTGTTTGACAGAAGTGGGAGGAGGAAGTTTAGAAATTAGTTCAACTTTAGCTTTATCTACCTCAATCCCTTTCTTAGATACTATATGTCCTAAAACGATCCCTTCTTGAACCATGAAGTGGCTCTTTTCCCAGCTTAACACTAGATTAGCCTCAATACATCATTTTAATATTTTCTTCAAATTATTGAGGCAACTCTCAAAAGATTCTCCAAAGACTGAAAAGTCATCCATGAATATTTCTAAGAAATCTCCTATCATGTCTGAAAATATTGACATCATGCACCTTTGAAAAGTTGCAGGTGCATTACATAATCCGAATGGCATTCTACGGAAAGCAAAGGTTCCATAGGGACATGTAAAGGTGGTCTTTTCCTTGATCTCCTGGGTAGATTGCTACCTGATTGTATCCTGAGTATCCATCTAAAAAGCAAAAGTATTGTTGGCCTGCTAGTCTTTCTAGGATTTGATCGATAAAGGGTAAGGGAAAGTGATCTTTTCGGATGGTTGTATTGAGTTTTCTATAATCTATGCAGACACGCCACCCAGTGGAAAGTCGTGTTGGTACTAAGTTTTCCATGTTCAGTGCGGACAACCGTAAGTCCAGATTTTTTTGGAACAACTTGTGTAGGACTCACCCAGTGGCTGTCAGAGATAGGATAAATAATTCCAGCATCTAACCATTTAATTACCTCTTTCTTGACTACTTCTTGCATGTTAGGGTTAAGCCGTCTTTGCATCTCTCGAGTTGGTTTGGCATTATCTTCTGTATAAATATGGTGCATGCATATTGATGGACTAATTCCTTTTAAATCGGCGACGGTCCACCCTATGGCCTCCTTATATGTTTTTAGAATATTTACCAATTGGTTTTCCTGTTCAGTAGTTAAGTTGGAAGCAATTATTACTGGTAGGGTTTTCTTTGATCCTAAAAATACATACTTAAGTGATTCAGGTAAAGGTTTTAGTTCAAGTTGTGGTGGGGCCTGAATTGAAGGACGTAGTGGTTCAATTTTTTCGCTCAGGTAAGGGCTCAATTTTTACTGACCAAGGTAATGAATGTGATGGTTGAGGTGAATTAAGCAGGGCATTTACTTCCTGGGTTTGAGTTTCTTCAGTGGGTTCATCATCTTGTAGTAAATCTAAGGAAGAATTAGATTCAACTATTTCATCTATCTGATTGATTACAAAGCAGTCTTCCTCCTCTTGGGTGTACTTTGGGGTATTAAAAATATTAATTCTTACTTTTTGATTCCCAAAAGAAATGTCCATAGCT